>QEOT01006527.1:147065-221080 GCA_003123785.1 Pterocarya stenoptera
GGATTAGTCATTCTACTCTCTATAATAATAAAATATTATTATTATTTTATTAATTATATTTTTTTAATTAATTTTTATTTTATTTTCATAATCTTCAATAACCTCCAACAATCATATTCATTTTCATATTCACAATCCAACAATTTATAATATAATAATCCAATATGAATATAGATGATAAAATCTCATATGCATAAAAATATCATATCTATAATATAATAATCTCAAAAAGTACTTTAAAACTTTCTATAATTCTTTTCATATTTGAAAAGAAGAATAGATTTACTGTAGCTTATAGTTTGGATGAAAACAATTTAGCTAATTCAATGTGGAGCAAATATGAATGATATTTGCTAAATTTGAAGATAAAAAAGTATTTAACTAATCCAATACTAATGCTCTTACGTAAATCCATTAAAGTAAATAATTATGGACACCGAAAAAGGCATGAACGGACAGATACAACATTTTTTTATTTTTCATGCAACATGCCTTCAAAGTAAATTCATAACATTTATTTAAATAGAGCTGTGCAAAACTTCCGACAAATCCGACTCCGGCCGATGTTTGCTCCGACTCTGAGTCTGATGGAGTCGAAAAATTTGGAGTTTGGAATTGGAATTAGAATTAGTCCGAGTTTGGTCTGAGTCAGAGTCGATGTAAGCTCTGGCNTACACCTCCTATATATTCTTCTCTTCATTTTAACCAAAACCCTACGTCGTTTCTCTTTTGTTCTCTCAGAAACTCTATTTTCTCTCTTGTCCTCAGCCGAAAACTCTCTCTCTTCCTCTGTTGGAATCCGAAACTCTAGAATGCGAAAATCCTTAGTAGTAACTAGCAAGATAGTGATAGTTACAAGAATAATGAAGCAGGGCGCTTGGGCCACCCAATTAGTTGGCCGGTGTCAGTTCAGAGAACAATATCGCAAGTCCAATTGGCTGCTACTTGTTCTGTCTGTTATAAGAAAAAAAATTTTATTAGTTGTTCTTTGTTAAAAATTGAAAAAAAAAAAAAAAAGCGTAAAAGAACAATTAGTTGTTGCCACAAACAACTTTAATTCCACAAACATTCCTTTAATTCCAAATTAAAGCAAGCGGTTAACTAGCCATTTATTAGCCTTCGACAAAAGAGCCGTACTACGTAATACTTTAACCAAACTCACAATCTAATCCCATTTAAACAATACAAGCCCAAAATTATATATAGTACGTACTGACGTCCCGGCAGGAGATCAAGACTGCAAACAGTTTTTTGAAAGCTTTGTGAAACAAAATTAAACAAAACCATCCACAAAGCTAGAAGAGGGAATTGCAGAAGCAAGATGATGATGGGTGATCATGTCAAGGCATCAAGAAGCAGTCATGATCATGAGGAGCCACTAAGTCCAGCAGCTCGGTTCTTTCATGCGCCACGCTTTAACGTTTATATCATTGCCATCATGGGGTGCAAGACAAGAATCAATCCTGACGTTGTTAAGGCTGGTTTGGAGCAAACTTTGGTCAAGCATCCTAGATTCTCCAGCAAGATGGTAAGAAATGTATCATACCTGCCCTATAATTTCTTTCTATGCTTCTTAATTTGCTGTATGCATGCATGGGGTTTCTGATCTGCAGCTTGGTCGAAAACCATGGTTTACTTGATCAGTGCCATAAATTAAACGGCCATGAGGCGACGACGTGGCATTTTGGGTTACCTATTCACAGCCAACCTACATGAGGTTGGCATGACCACCTACACCTCAAAACATGCCCCTTTCCAAGCGTATAAAACAGTAAAAGCCATTTGATTATTAGAGTATCAGAATCGGCTTATAAAAAGAGAAAAAGAAATTGAAGTTTCATATTTCCTGTTTGGCTATTTTTGGTCCATTTGATTTTCCAAATTTTAGCTAAATTTTGAAACTACACAACTACTATATATTAATGTCCTTTTATAATTGCTTTCAGCTGACAGCTTAAAGATTATGCATCAATTAATTGATTAAAAGATTTCTTAACGTTGAGCCTGCATGCCATGTGTTGATCATCAGAAGTACTTGGACATTTAGGTGAGTGTGTCTGATGAGATGTGGATAGTGCATCAAGTGTCGCGCGTTTCAGTTAATGGTCAAAGCTAGCTGCATATATGCATGCCTAAAATCCAAATGTAGCGTTTGCGTTATTTCTTATAATTATTAACGCATGTGTCTGTTCATGATGAGTTGCTGGCCACTTGCACAATTCAATATTCTTAACGTATTTAATTTGTTTCTTGCTATTTCATTAAACAAATTAACTAAAGGTCGTTGATGGCAACACGTTCTGCAAAAATAAAAAATGGACTCAGACGAAAGTAAATCTGGAGGATCATATTATTGTTCCCGAATTGGATCCCAAGATAGATTTTCCAGACAGATTTGTTGAAGACTACGTGTCAAATGTCACAAGAACTCCCTTAGACCTCGCCAAACCATTATGGGAACTCCACATTCTCAACATCAAAACCTCAGATGCCGAGGCTGTTGGGGTCTTTAGGATTCACCACTCGATGGGCGATGGTTCATCCCTCATATCCCTTCTCCTAGCCTGTACACGGAAAACCTCTGATCCAGAAGCATTGCCTAGTGTTCCAGTGAAAAAACGAGCAGGTTCAACGTTTAATTCGCGGGATGGGCTTTGGTGGTTCTTTTTAGCAATTTGGCTGTTTTTAAGGTTGATTTGGAACACTTTGGTGGATGTCTTGCTGTTTTTGGCGACCATTCTATTTCTGAATGACACGAAAACTCCGATCAAAGGTGCACCTGGGGTTGAGCTGAACGTCAAAAAGTTCGTGCATCGGACAGTCAGCTTGGACGACATAAAGCTCGTGAAGAATGCAATGAACACGGTATGTACGTTGGTTCGCAACAGGGACCCATTTTATGCATGTAATTCGTCTTAATTAATTAGTTGATTTATTTAATTTTATAATATTTCTTTGAGTAATGCTACACAACCTGTTCACATTATATTTTTTAAAATTTTTAAATTTTTAAATTTTTTAACAATTTTTTAAATTTATTCATTTTAAACTAATTCAATTCTTTTATTCATTATTCAGATATTAAATATTTGATAAAAGAAAAAAGTAATAAAAATTAAAAATAATATAGATGTGTGAAGATTATGTAAATAGTTGAAGATTGTGTAGATTTTTTTCTATTTTGTTTACGGACCTAAACATTTTTCTTTTTCATTCAAGCTTGCAAAATAATGGTCCCATGAAAGTTGGACACAATTTCATATATGCCATTAATTATTCTTTGATTTGGATGCATTCCGATTTCCAACTTCTTCGAATGATATTGTGGGACACAGCCGAAAACTTTTTAATAAGAAAAACGTTAAATATATTTAAGAAAAATTTACAAAAAATTTATTTATCCACATGTTAGTTATTGATACGTTGAAAATTTTAAAATTTAAATTTTAAAAGAAAATTAACAAAATAAGTCTTATAAGTAAAAGTATAAGTAAAACTATAAGAATATGTAGCACTACTCTTTTAATAATATTGTCAAGAGCAATTATACAATGACAACCAAACTATATTAATTATTTTACTAGTATATAATATAAATATTTTAAAAAAAAAATCAAGCACATTTAAATAAAATAACGAGTCAAAAAAATTTAAAATCTATTAATAAGTTATACAAAAGTTGTTAAGTAGTAATATACACCGTTATCAATTAGAGTAATGATACCCTTACACTCCTTTATTACTGTTTAATTATCCAGTTTTTTCTTTTCTTTTTGTTCTTTGAATCTGGATTAAAAATCTCATTACATGACTTTCTTGTATAGTTTAAAAGAAAATAAATTCAATCAACTAAGATAATCATGTAAATTAATTAGAAATAAATTTACATGATAATTGATTAAATTTATTTTTTCAAGATTATACAAAAATGTCATGTCCTAAGATTTTTAATTCAAATTTAAAGAGCAAAAGAAAAAAATATAGTTAGATATTAAAACAGCAGTACAGGAGGTGCAATGTATCGTTACCTTTAAATATTATAATATCTTTCTTTATTCCCTTTCTATAATAATCATATATTTTCTTAAAATCCGCATTTTTCGTACAGTAATATATAAGATATATATTCTGTCAAATTTGTATTAAAATATTTTCTTGCATTTAAACATTTAAGAACCGATGGATTCCAATTGAAATATTGTTTACTCAAATCATGTTTAACTAAAATACTTGTTTTATATCATTTTATTAAAATATTTGGCATTCCTATTTAAATATGATTTTAGTAAAATAAGAAGAATAGTATATTATGATTAAATATTAGATATTTTGCATTTTAAATATTTTTAATTTAAGACTTATTTTATTTTATCTATAAATTTTAGATTGGACTAGTATATATATTATATTGTATCCGTTGGCCATTTCTTCAGCGGCCAGCTGTTTACATGATGGATAATGATACCTTCTACAATTATTTGGCATCCGGATGAGAATGTTGATCTCACGGTTATCAAACTTTGCATCTATTTGGATTTCTCACAAAACTTTGACCTAGGGTTGGTTTTGGGAGTGAAATGAGATGATAATTTTATAAATAGTAGTAAGATAATTTGTGAACAGTATTAAGATAATTTGAGTTTAGTATTTTTTAGGTTTTGGAAAATGAGATAGAAAAAGTTGAATAAAAAATATTATAAAGTTAAAATATTGTTAGAATATAGTTCTAAAAAAATATTATTATAGAATGCGGAAACAAACAGTCTAAAAAAATAGCAATGATATTTTCTAAACATTTCATTACAATAATAATATATACAAAATACCTTTGGCCTAAGTTTAATTGAAACATCGACATAACATAACATATGCCATGTTTCCCCCTTGTAATAGCCTAGTAGGGTTGTGCAAACCCCATCAATAAACAGAGCAGAAACAGAAGTGAAATCTCCTATTTTCAAATTCGGTGCCTAGAGTAGGCTTACAAGAAAGATCCATGCAAAAAACCACTTATTCTCCAAAGTAGGTGCACTCAGAAAATAAAGATGTTGATGGCAACATAATAACAAAGGCAACAATTTTACATCCGTGGTATAAAGTAGAAACAGAATGTCATGCTAGAGGGTTTTCATATACAATATCATAAAAGAATAGAGTACTGAGCAGATAAATAGCATATAAAAGTTTTAGACTTCATATTTGCATTTTTATGCAGTAGAGAAACATAGTACCAAAAATATTCATGTCTACACGTCATGAATAAAATATTTCATTTTATTTCTTCAATATCGAGAGTATGTCAGCAAATGACCAAGATTGTTTTCATAACAATATATGCAAGTTTTTCACAAATTCAACCTTAGACAATTTTTTTTAGGAGCACCGCTTACCTAACTTTTGAAATATACCATCTAAGCCTTGAGTCCAAATAGTAGTAGTATCATAACCTAATCCAAATCACCACTAGTATATTAATACCTCAGAGCATCATTAAACCAACATAAATAACAAAATTCTATAGTCCGCACTACAGCTCAACTAGAACCAACTCTTGAGCCCATAAACGAGCCATTCAACATCTACTCCACTAGGCGCCTCAGGTTTATAATGGCCCAAGGAAGATATGTCCCAAAAATACAATTCCACCGATAATTAACCGACCCTCCTTGAATTTCAATACTTATAATCCATTAGAAGCCCCACATGACAAAACACATTCACTACCTAAACATATTTGTATACCGAATTCAAGGTCGCAAACCACTTCCTCTTATGTCCATGATATCTCAAAACCAACCTCCACTCAAGCCAATACGATCACACAAATTTCACAAACACAGTCTTAATCCACAAAATTTCTCAACCGTCTGAAAAGATTAACAACCCAAGTTAGCCATAGATGGACTAACAATTACACGATAGATCAAAGGAATACGAAAACACTTACCATAGCGAAGTGAGGTAGAGCAATTAGATTTTGGGGGCAAGGCATGGTGGCGTTGCAAGGAGAGTACAACGAAGCAAGGCAGCATGGCTGGACAAGGTGTGGTNGAGAGAGAGAGAGAGAGAGAGAGAGAGAGAGAGAGAGAGAGAGAGAGAGAGGGATGGAGTGATTTACCAATGATGATGTGGTACAAACTTGGGATTGCACCAATTTATGATTGCTAAAACTTTAAGTTAGTTATATAATATATATAAACATACGTAAAAAAGTTTAAATATATTTGTAATAAATTCCAAAGTAAACACCACCTGATCTCTCTCCAAAACCACATCGGGATGGGTATTATAAGCGGTTTTATCGTGCATAAGATTGTTTCAAGTTGCACATGATGCTTAATTGATTGTCAATTGATAGGCATTTGTTTATGCACTTTCTTTATACGATCCTACCTAATAAATAAAGCTTTTGTTTTTTTCATAATTTTGATGTGGATGAATTTTACAGACTATAAATGATGTTGTTGTTGGAATAACTCAAGCTGGCCTATCGAGATATCTGAATCGTAGATATAGTAAGTTTCCAACAATTCCATATATAGACGATCATTTTGTGATATATTAATGTATTGTTTAAACTCGCTCATTCATGCTGATCATGGCATTTTTAAAGTGAAAAGTCCCCATGATTTGCGCTTTTGCTCAAGCAATTATGCATGGGTAATACGTACTCTATAATATCATCATGTTTAGTTGTTGCAGTAATTCCCAAAGGAAGTAGCTCTAGATCTTACTTCTAGATAGGAAAATAAAAGCAGCTTCCTGGTAATGATATTTATCGTCTAATTCTAATATGGTATTAATTAATTAAATGCTCAACTGATAAGTTCATGTCAATCATTGATTTCGTATCAGAAAATAATAAGATCACAATATATGATACTCACAATGATGATTAATAGTATATATACATATAAGCTACTGACACCAGCAATATTAATGTTTATCCCTAATGCATATATAGTTCACACATCATGTAGGTACCGGTGATCAGGATCAGCAGAAAGATGGGCGAGTGAAGCAAAGCAATAGCAATATCCCCAAAGGTATCCGCCTTAGGACAGTCATTCTCGTCAATCTCAGAAAGTCTGCAGGAATACAGGTAAATTATCATTCTGTCATATATATAAGTTTGAAAAATATAGCATCGATCATCCCAATATGCTTGCCTTAATGCTAAATTAATATTAAATCCAAACTCTAAAAAAAATTACAAACTCTAAATTAAATGACTATATAAGCATCAAATCATCATACCTAGTCTAACAGAATTTAAATTTTAATTAAACAGGATATGGCTGATATGATGGCTAAGGGGTCGAAAATTAGGTGGGGCAATGTGATCGGATATATGTTCCTCCCCTTTTCCATTGCCTTGCAAGATGACCCTTCGGATTATGTTCGGAAAGCAAAGGCCACCATTGACAGAAAAAAGCTCTCACTTGAACCTATATTCACAAATACGTTTCTTGGGTTAGTATTCAGAACATTTGGAACCAAGGTACGTACGTACATTATATAAACGATCGTTGTCCTTAATTAGACCTAACACTACTTTCGTTTTATAACTCAAGCTAGTTATTGTCAAATAAATTATGACCAAGGAATTAATTATCATATCAAAATTCATACATTGGACTGAAAAAAAGTGAAGCATTAATGCCATATGTAATTCATCACTTACATACATAATTGTGGAAATCTTGCGCAAACCCTTTGTTAAAAGGTAAGCTGATCTCGTTAAAAAAAATAATATAAATAAATAAATAAATAAAAATTATTTTATACTTTTTCATGATAGGGTTCATCTTTTTTACAAATAGACTCCACGAGGCTTGTATATTGAGATTTGTACAAATAATTATTAAAAAAAATGAGTATATCATTGCAGAAAAAAAAAAATGTTAATTATCATCAGAGAGCATGACAAGCTGCTGAATATTAATGTCATAACAGGTTGCTGCTGCTATAATAAGCCGAGCACTTTCCAATATAACAATGGCTATTTCCGGAGTGATTGGTCCTCAAGAAGAAATTAGCTTTTATGGCCATCCAATTGCTTACCTTGCTCCTACTGTTTATGGGGCCCCAAATGTAAGTTATCCAATTATATATCTATCCCATTACTTTCACTTGACTCAAGTAATTTTATGATCCTATTTGTATTGCAGTCACTGGTTGTCCATTTTCAAAGTTATGTGAACAAGATGACTATTTCTTTGTCAGTCGACCCAAGTGTGATTCCTGATCCTCTCCAGCTCTATAACGATATAGAAGAATCACTCAAACTCATTCGAGATGCTGCACTCAATAAAGGACTCATCAAGCTGCTTGATGTTGTCTAAAATTAATTGATCTTGCATGCGATTCCATAAGATATTCAAAATTAGGACAACTTTTTAATATGATATGATGTGATATGATCTGTCAATTCAAACGAAAAAGATTCACTCAAGTGGGAGATCAGATAAATAAAGGATTTTAATAACTGATGTGGAATTACATCAGTAGTGTGCTATGTGTGTTAAAAAAATGTGTGTAAAATAGATTAATTTCTCTAAATAAAGTGGACCTAGACATTTTCGGTCGTTTAATGTCGCATGAAATATTTATATGGGCAGAAATAAATATTGTAAGACTTATTTAATGTGTGTGTTAAATAGAGGACGTTGATCCTTGATCCATTTCAAACTGGAACAATGGCCTCTTGTGGAGTGCGAAATAATGAATAATAAATAATGACTGATGAGCATAATTATTCTTAAATTAAAGATGAACATCTCTATCTCCGGACGAAATGGATAGTATCTATTTTATATAATATATATAATACTTTAATTATTTCACTTCGAGAGAATGAAATGATTAAAATATTTATTATTTTATATTAAATCGATACTATTCATATCATTTAAAAGGAAGAAAATTATATTATGATATATTCATAAGAGATCAATAAATATTCTATAGCCCACCACGTTTAATCATCTCTCTCACTAAAGTTTGAACTTTATATATTTAAATTATCCTCGTCATCTTTATACCACACACTATACATTATTGTTTTTTCTCTTATAAAACTTTTAAAGTTTTGTACTTTTTATTGCCTATCCCATTTCCTAGGTTTGATGGTAATGTTGATCACTTGACCCACTCTTTTGTGCTGGGTTACTGAGAAATTGAGGAAGACAATAAGAGTCCCCCATGTGGCAAACTGATAGGGCCATGTCCACAACTAGGTCTTAGTTAATCGTTGCGCATAGCTGGAAACATGTATAGAAACAAAAACAAAATTGAAACTTAATCAATGATATGTTGATTTATTTGTTGAGTTCTTTTTATTTTTCTGAGCCATACACTCCTAACGCTTCTAATTGGCACCTACGTGAGTCTGCATCCTGCGACCTCTTTACATTTTTAAACTGATAATTCAGGATGAGTCTCGTGGCTTGAATGTTGCAGTAATCTACTTCAGGGTGAGTCTGGTTGTCTTAAAGATATTGCGTAGGCATGCCCTTCAATCTCAAGAAATGTCTATGAGCACATCCAACTTTTCCTTTTATTTATTTATTTACTATTATTATTTTTATTTTTATTTTGTTTGGAATGTCTGCGTAGCTCCAAATAGAGGTAACGGCCTTGATCTGGAGAAGTATTCTTGGACGCAGTACCTGCAGGAGGTCACGCATTGCCCCTCCTGTCAATCTCACTACAACACATTTGTTTTTTAGTGACAGTTAGGAATTTGGGACAATCCTTAAACCGTTACTAAAAAGTCTTTTCTGTGATGGTTTCTAAAAACCGTCACTAAAGGCAGATGAGATTTTTTTTACGTTCCAACGAATGTGAAAATTACGTTCGAACGTCACACATACATTCGGACATGTGGCTACATATGTGCGAACATGAAATTTTTTGGATCAAACGTTCGAACCTTAGTAATTAACGTTTGAACGTTACTTATAAATTTAAATTAAATATGACTCTAATTTAAAATTTATGTAGTTTTTATATTGCATAATTTGTATACAAGTTTAAAAAATTGAATTGTAATTAAAGAAGATTGAGAATTGTAATTAAAAAACCATAGATATATTAAATAATATTGTTCCTTACAAATATTAAAAACAAAATACAAAATATGATAAAAGTACGTAAACAACACTCAGATGATATCGCCGTCCGAGAAAGTCGTAACGGCCCGTACCTCCTCAATCAAGGTATCAACCTTGTCGTTGAGGATAAATACATGGTGTGACATTTTGGCGACAGACGCCTCTAGAGGCCTGAGTTGTTCATCGATCTTACAATCGATATGCGCAGTCACCTGTAAGATCACTGCATCACCCAGGCAGGCTGCACATCTCCCGCAGATGTACTCGTTGGCTGCAGACCATTACTCCCCACACTGGGCTAGGGCTGCGTCTGAGGAACTAGATCCTCTACAGGGGTGGTCGACGTCCCCTCGCCTGTCCAATGTTACGTCGTTGAGTGGTTATATCCAGGGCGCTCATCTGATCTTTAACCCACTCTAAAGGTTGGGTTGGCACTCTCCGAGCAAGTAGTAGCCAGCTAAGTAGGACACCGTATTGGAGGTTGTTCCTGGAAACGATGCTCGTCTCGTAACGAATCCTATCAAAGATGAGCACTGGCAAATCTATGGCATCTCCACGTGCTACCCATATAAAAAACTGAGCTCGAGTCCGACTAAATGTGGTCTTATGTGCCACAGAATCCACGTTTGTTGCAACTATAAGATGCAACATGCAGAAGAACGGTGGCAGATGATTTTGGTGGAAGGAGTTCGGCCTCTCAATCTGCATGCGGTCTCTCCTGATGAGGATGTAAAAATCATCGTCTCAGTCGTCATTCCTAGCCAAAGGGCCAGCACCCTCGGCCTCTGACTGGTCTGCATCTAGTGGGCCAGTAGATGATGCAGAAGTGCCTACATCTGCCTTAGTCGATGTCTGAACTCCTCGACGAATCCCGAGGTGGTCGGCAATGATATTGGGTGAAAACTCAAATGTCATACCGCATACAGTCACGATATGAGATGATGCATCCTAAGGCATGGAGTACATCTTCATATATAACTCCTGAACCATAGAGGGATATGCCTTACCCCTCAATGTGCAGATATTTCCCCAACCTCTATTGAGGAAGACATTTCTCAGGTTGGTTTGCTCCTATCTGAGCTCGTCGAACTCATTGATCAGGGCCTTTCGCTCCACCATAACAGTACGAGACCCGATCCTGAGTGGCTCCTTCCCTCCCTCGTTTCCTGGAATACAAAGGATGAGCCATCTCCTGAAAATAGAAAATGAAACAAAATTAATTGTACTATTGATGCATATTTGTCTTAATTTTAAACTGCTCTGCATTAACGTTCGAACAAAGAAAAATATACGTTCGAATGTTATGATGAAACGATCGGACGTAGATCTTTTACTTTCGAACGTTAAGACAAACCGTTCGGACGTTTAGGTAAAAATCTGAACATAGAACGTATAATAAATTTAATTGTTATACGCTCGAATGTAATAAATATACGTTCAGATGCCAAATTATTAAAAATATAAATAAATTTAAAATAATTACGTTTGAACGTCAAATTATACTATTGAACGTAAATGTAGTAACGTCCGAATGTATAAACTACACGTCCAGACGTGGAATACCAACGGTTAAGAAATTGAAACGCCGTACGTTCAAACATCTTGGTGTAACGTTTGAACGTTACGAGCCAGAATAGCCATTCTTGAAAGCTTGAAAAACATATTTCCAGTGGGCTAAATGTCGAAAGGTCACTGTAGAAATGAAGTATACACTTCAAGGAATATTTCAATGGTAACCTTTTGGCCAATGATAACTCGTGGTGGCCAGAAAATCGAATTGAATATCCGGCCACCATGGATTTCGATTTTTATAAAAACTAAACCTAAATCGACCTATAAAATACATCTTTTAGATAAAATTTGGATGCCTACCTTTTAGTGACGATTGTAGCAGAGTTTGACGGCAGCAACGACGGAGGAGTGGTGGAGTGCAAATGGAGGAAAATAGAGAAAATGACTTTCGACCATTCGGTTGTGGATTTATATACATATAACGTTCGAACATTATTCCTAGTAACATTCCAACGAAATGGAAACATTGGAACGTTATAAATATAACGTTCGATATATATTTCTTAGTAACGTTCAATTTTAGTATAAATCTAATTTTTCCCTTTTATTAATGATTTTTGTTTAATGATTTAACTATATAGTAACTAAAATATATTATATAACTATAATATATTATATAATATATATTAACTATATATTAGTTATAATATATTATATAACTATAATATATAATAGTAATTATTTATATGTTTTAAATAGACTATATAGTAACTATAATATATTATATAACTATAATATATAATATTTACTATTTATATGTTTTAGATAGACTATATAGTGGGTTATTTCATTCGAGTTCTGATATATGAAGGTTTCCCCCTTCTCTCTAAAACCTCTCCCTTCTCTCTAAAACTCCCTCTACTTTCGGACCTCCGCCCAGAGGGGGTTGGAGCTTAGCTCCCTCCAACCCCTCACCCTCTCCCTCCCTCTCGCTGGTGTCTAGTTTTCTTGCTGGTTTTTCTTATATTTTCTTTTTCAGGCTAATAAAGAGAGATTCGTCTTTCGGGACTCGCCAGCACCCAACAACCACCACGCGCTCCACCTGGAGGTTGCCCAGCCACCGATCAGCAAAACCACCGAATGCAGCCTCAACCGGAGTGGCGTGTTGCCCGCACGCGTGAGTCAGAGTTTTCGGAGGTCGACTGCGTGTGGCTGTCACGTGCCACCAAGGAACCCACTGCCGCTGCTACCAGCCGTTCCCGCACCAACGCCTCTGGATCTCCCTAGCTTGACGGTCGACTCTCCCTCTGGCAGCCTTTTTGTGCACTATTTTTCTCTTTTTACAGTGTTTTATTATGTATTTTATCTTATGTTTTATCTATTTTTCAAGAAAAAACCCAAAATGTAATGTCTTCGGACTATGGTCCAAAGGTTGCTCCCCCCTCCGCTTAGGCGGTGATGTGGGGTTTGGTCTCCATATTCCGATTAGTTGGATATGGAGTTTGGTTTACTGTGAACTCTGTCATAGATAAAGTGTTGCTATCTCTTAGACTTAGGTCTTGTGAGATTTGCCGTCTGGACTAGACTATGTCAGTCACGAAAGTGTACTGAGATTCTACTAACGTTTGTAATTGACTTATTTTATAAGTCAACTTTTTATGTCCCTTTTTATGAATGGAAGTGATCCGTTATTATCAAAAAAAAAAAAAAAGAAGAAGATAGACTATATAGTAACTATAATATATAATAGTCACTATTTATATGTTTTAGATAGACTATATAGTAAGTATAATATATTATATAACTATAATATATAATAGTAATTATTTATATGTTTTAGATAGACTATATAGTAAGTATAATATATTATATAACTATAATATATAATATTTACTATTTATATGTTTTAGATAGACTATATAGTAACTATAATATATTATATAACTATAATATATAATAGTAATTATTTATATGTTTTAGATAGAGTATATAGTAAAGTGTTGGATTTCAGGCTCGATGGGGAAAACAGGGTGCCAGTGAGATTTAATAGTAATCGGAGATGTAATAAACAAAATTAAAAGTATAAGGTATCATTTAAGTATCCTTGCATTGTAAAAAAGTAAATAAATAAATAAATAATAAATTTAAAAAGAGAGTAAAATTCATTGATATAGTTTTTAATAAAGATAATCTATAGAAAATAAAAATGAAGTATATTGGGAGACTTGTGTTGGTAAGCTAATGAAATCCGTTGGTCAGCCCATTTATACTGAAAGGCTTATAATATATTATATAACTATAATATATAATATTTACTATTTATATGTTTTAGATGGACTATATAGTAACTATACTATATTCTATAACTATAATATATTCTATAATTATAATATATAATAGTAATTATTTATATGTTTTAAATAGACTATATAGTAACTATAATATATTATATAACTATAATATATAATATTTACTATTTATATGTTTTAGATAGACTATATAGTAACTATAATATATTATATAACTATAATATATAACTATTTATATTAAGAATGTTTTTAAACTATATATATATAGTAGATGGAATATGTGTAACTATTAACTTAATTTAGTTATATTCACGTTCTAATGTTAATGGTTTACGTTCGAACGTTTAAAAATGTAGGCAGGAAATTTCCCTCTCAATTGTATCGTTCGGATGTGCTAACATATACGTTCGAACGTAACGCAATTGTTGGTGGGAATTTTCCCACTCGATTATCGTTTTTTGTGTTGAGCATTTGCGTTCGAACGTTTATTTTTAACGTTCGAACATGGATTTTAAAAATTTGACCGATCGGAAGTAACGTCCAAATGTATAAATGAATCATGCGCACGTTAATTTTATTGATATGTTTTTTGCATGAAGTCATGCACGGGAGGGAAGCAAAATCATTTCTACTTCCCCGTGCGCGAAATAGAGAGTAGGGATTTGTGGAGAGAGAGGGTTAGACTGAGATAGAGGGTTAGAGTGAGAGTGAGAGAGGCCGATTAGAGTGAGAGAGGGATAGAGTAAGAGAGGGTGATTATTGAGGGATACGATTTTGGAAGTATTTTGTTAAGGAAAAACTATTTTTNTTTTTTTTTTTTTTTTTTTTAAGGATTGGTTATTTTGGCAACTTGAAAGCTTATAATTTGTAAGAAAATATTAAAAAGTTTTGTGCTAGGTATATTTCTAAACTTTAGTTATATATGTTTATGAATTTTGTTGTGAGAATATTGTGAAAATGTGAAAATATAGATTAAAAATATCATAATTATTGTTTATGAAAATATAGTCCAAGTCCCGAACCTGTTGAAAACTCCCCACCCGAGTGTTTCCCTCCTGAAGATCAAGTGCAGACGCAAGATAACGACAACCAGTCGACACCTACTAGTAAGAAAATGTTATTGATAGTTAATTATATATCAATACTTTTATCTCAATAACTATATAACTATAATTATATTATTATCTAATAGTTGATGTATTTGCTCGTCGCAGTCGTGGTTATATACGTGGCATTTCTCTTGAGAAATGCCAAAGGCAACGAAAACTCAAAGTCAACATTCTTGATAATTCTACTGAAGGCGTGGATGATAGTGCAGCAGCGCTTTCCTCCTATATTGGTACAGTTGTCCGAACTTATGCTTCATTTTATGTGCGATCATGACGAAATGTTTCGCTTGAGATTAAGGAGCACATTAGTAGCCGTGTGCCTGTGAGTTTACGTTGAGAGTACATTTTTTTTATACTAAATTAGTATATTATATTTTTGACGTAATTCGCTTATTAGGATAAATTCAACCTCAACTTTGGCCGTAGCGATGATTTGAGAACTGTGAATGAGTTGATGGCTACATTATTCCGATGTCACAAGGGACGATGTCATGACCACTTCAAGAAGTTTGAGACGGTTGAAGAAGCTGCACAATCCCCTTTCCAGCAGATGAAGTTAGACAATTAAAGAAAGTGTTGTGATCTTTTCGTAACTTCAGATTATCAGGTATTCTAGATTAATCATATCTAATGATTATTTACATATATATTTGGGCTATATATTTTATGTATATATATTACAATTAACATTCTTAATTAATTTTGTAGCACTTAAGTTCTACGAATGCTAATAATAGTTCGCTTTAACTGTCCACCATCGTGCTGATAAAATGGTAATTAATAATATTATATAATTCATTTATTTTTTTATATTTTTTTATTTAAGTACTAATATTATCTTTTTAAAATTGCTAATGTGGCTTTGTTAGAAACGTGATGATCCAGAAAATATTTCCCTCATTCCTGTCTATGCTACTGCTCACACTAATGAGCGTAATGAGTGGATGGATCCTGTCGCTGCAAATAATTATATAAGCGTTGTTACTTTTATTAAATAAATTATGCAACATATGAAAATTTTATTTTTTATTTTATATTTCTTTTAATACGTTACTTATTGTGTGTTTTCTTTGACATGGTAGGAAAAAATGATGGAGATGTAGTCAGTTTCTGGGGAATCCTCTCCAAGTGACATAGACATATTCACGTAAGTGCTCTGGCCCAACTTTAGTATGACAAGAGATTTGGGACGATCTTTCAAGCATTCTGGTTCATGCTCCTCATCCTCTTCGACTTCACAAATTAATAATTTTACCAAAGATTTGTTTCTATATTTGTACAACAACTGATTTGTATTACGGTTACACAATTTGTAAAGAGATATATAAAGCAATATAGACTCACTTCTGAAAGTAAGGAGGATTTCAAATATTCTCGTGGTATCAAGAGCAAAATTGGTTTAACAAACCACCGATCCTTTCTTTTTCTCATGGCTTCCGAAACCTCTCCCACCCTTCTCCCCTTCAACATCTTAATCCACATGATCACTATCAAACTTTCTTCCTCAAATTATCTCCTCTGGAAAAGCCAACTCCTCCCTATTCTTGAGAGTCAAGAATTATTGAGTTATGTTGATGGCACCCTTGTGCCGCCCCCAAGGTTTCAAAATGCCGACTCTCTCACACCAAATGACAAACACCTGGCATGGAAGGCTACTGACCAATGCCTTCTTAGTCTCTTGCTTTCCTCCCTCACCAAGGAGGCTATGGCTGAGGTGGTCGGTCTCTCCACCACACGTGACGTATGGCTCGCACTCGAAAACACGTTCAGTCATCGATCGAAGGCCCGAGAGTTACGCCTCATAGATGACTTATAGTTGATGAAACGCGGCACTAGATCCATTGTCCAATATGCTCGTGCTTTCAAAGCACTTTGTGACTAACTCCATGCAATTGGTCGTCCCGTTGATGGCACCGACAAGGTGCACTGATTCCTCCATGGGCTCAGCAGCGATTTCTCGCCTTTCTCTACAGCACAAATGGCCCACACTCCTCTCCTTTCATTCATGGATTTAATCTCCAAAGTAGAGAGCTTTGAGATTTTTCAGAAGTCTCTGGACTCCTCTCCCTCCTCTGTTGCAGCTTTTACAACTACCCAACCTTGCACTCATCGTGGTGGTTCTTCCTACAACCATCGAGGTTGCCCAAATGGGCATGGCAGCGAACACGGACACTCCAACTCAAGCCAAGGGCGTCGTCCCCCACGATGCTAAATTTGCAGACTTGAAGGCCACTATGCCGATCGTTGCCGCCAACGTTATGCTCAGAGTGAGCCCTCTGCTCAACTTGTCGAGGCATTCACAAACTCCTCCTCTCTCAATGAAGACAAGGGCTCTGACTGGTTTGTGGATACAGGGGCCTCAGCCCATATGATTGTGGATCACTCTCAATTGGACCAGTCCACAAATTACATGGGTAAGGATTGTGTAGTTGTTGGGAATGGTGAGTCACTACCCATTACCCACACTGATAACATTTCTCCTATCCCAAATCTCCATCTTCTCGATGTCTTAGTTGTACCTTGTCTCACCAAAAATTTGCTTTCCATTAGTAAATTAACATTTGATTTCCCATTATCCATTACATTTACTAAACATTTGTTCATTGTTTAGAATCGCAAAACAGGAAGGGTGGTGGCAACAGGCAAGCGTGATGGAGGCTTATATGTGCTCGAGCGAGGCAATTCTGCTTTTATTTCTATCCTTAAAAATAAATCGCTTCATGCATCATATGATTTATGGCATGCACGACTTGGGCATGTCAATCATTCTATTATTTCTCTATTAAATAAAAAATGACAGCTTTATCTTACCTCTTTGTTGCCTTTTCCTGCTTTATGTAGCACATGCCAAATTGCAAAAAGTCATTGCTTGCCTTACTCTCGTAATGAACATAGGTCGTCAAACATGCTTGATCTTATCCATTGCGACCTATGGGGTCCCTCCCCCATCAAATCTAATTTAGGATTTGCCTATTATGTTCTTTTTATTGATGACTATTCTCGATTCACATGGCTTTATCCTTTGAAATTGAAATCAGACTTTTATAATGTTTTTATTCAATTTAAAAAATTTGTGGAAACTCAATACTCTACTCGTATCAAAGCTTTCCAAAGCAATGGAGGTACTGAATTTACCAATAATTTCTTTCAAGATCATCTTCGTTCTTCTGGCATTCACCATCAGCTCTCATATCCATACACATTGCCCAAAATGGTCATGCAGAAAGGAAACACCGCCATGTGACTGAAACAGAATTAGCCCTTCTTTTCCATTCTCACATTTCTCATCGTTTTTGGGTTAACGCTTTCAGCACTGCAGCATACATCATCAACCGCTTGCCCACATCGCTCTTGGAGGTAAATCACCTTTTGAGATTTTGTATGATAACTCTCCGAATTATGAAAATTTTCATCCTTTTGGTTGCCATGTTTACCCTTGTCTACATGATTACATGCCTAACAAGCTTTCACCTCACCGCATCTTGTGTATTTTTCTAGGCTACAGTTCCTCTCACAAAAGGTTTCGCTGCCTCGATCCCACTACCTCTAGGCTCTATATCACCCGCCATGCTCAATTTGATGAAACTCATTTCCCTTCCCTTGCTACCTCTCAGGCCCAACCTATATCCTCACTTCATTTTTTCAATTTCCTCGAACCCAGTATCATCCATATAGATCCGCCTCCCTTTCCCTCTGACACTCGTTCCCCACATATTACTCAATCTGGGTCTAATCCATGTGTTATGTTTACTGATCCAATGAATAAGTCTTTGCAGGTTCTTGATTCTCTTGCAGGTCCTTCTTTGTAGCACTCGGCTCCCAGTCCATCTCTTTCTGAGCCCAATACAGATCCCATACCTACGGCAGCAGTTCTGTTGGGCACTCACCCTATGCTTATGAGAGCTAAAGCTAGCATTTTCAAGACTCCTCACCTGGCTAATCTCAGTTTCTTGGGTACTTCTGGTCTTCTTCCAGCTCTTCTTGCATCGACTGAGCCTTAAACCTTCAAATCTGCTGCTAAGAATCCTGGTTGGCTTGCTGCCATGGATGAAGAAATTCATGCACTACAGAATAATCGTAATTGGGTTTTGGTCCCTCGGCCTGCCAACACCAACATTGTGGGCTCCAAATGGGTTTTGTAGACAAAATACTTGCCCGATGGATCTGTTGAGCGCCTCAAAGCCCGTCTTGTTGCCAAGGGCTATACACAGGTACCTAGTCTTGACTACACTGATACTTTCAGTCCTGTCATCAAGGCTACTACTGTTCGCATTGTGCTCTCGCTTCCCAAACCATGTTTGCCAGTTGAAGAAAGCCCTCTATGGTCTCAAGCAAGCTCCTCGTGCCTGGTTTAAGCATTTTAGCTCTTTTCTCATTCACCTTGGCTTTTATTGCAGCTGTGCTAACACATCTCTTTTTATCTATCATCAGAAGTCGAATATTATCTATTTACTTCTTTATGTTGATAACATCATTATTACAAGCAAAAATTCTTCACTTCTTGACAGTTTCACTTGTAAACTCAATTCTGATTTTGTCATTAAGGACTTGGGCTCTCTCAGCTATTTTCTTGGTCTTGAAGCTACTCCAACTTCTGATGGTCTCTTCATTAGTCATCGGCGCACTTCAGTACTTGACCATCACCTGGCCTGACATTGCTTATGCTGTCAACTCTGTCAGTCAATTCTTGCATGCACCCATTGAAGACCACTTTTTGGCTGCTAAGCACATCCTCTGCCATGTTAAAGGAACCATTCACTTTGGCTTAACTTTTCGCCCCACCTCTTCTTCTGGTGCTCTCGTTGCCTATTCTAATGCTGATTGAGTCGACTGCCCTGATACTCACCATTCGACCTCTGGTTATTCTATCTATCTCAGTGATAATTTGGTTTCCTGGAGTGCTAAGAAACAGCCCACTGTCTCTCGTTCCAACTGTGAATCTGAGTATCGTGCCCTTGCCTTCACTGCCGCTGAACTCATTTGGCTCACACATCTCCTGCGTGACATCCAGGTCCCCATGCCTCAGCAACCTCTTCTCTTATGTGACAACAAAAGTGCAATTTTTTTTTAGCTCCAATCCAGTTTCACACAAGCAAGCAAAGCATGTTGAATTGGACTACCACTTTCTCCGTGAACTTGTTGTAGCTGGCAAACTGCGCACCCAACATGTCCCCTCTCATTTACAGGTTGCTAATATTTTTACAAAGAGTGTTTCTCATCCTCTATTTGAGTTCTTTCGATCCAAGTCCACGTCCGATCCAATCTGATGCTTTGCTTGCCGCGCCGGGGGGGGGGGTGTTGAGGATATCACTCCTCAATCACATTCTTCCCTTACATATCAAAGTTGACCAACGTGATTGTAGGAGATTTGTTTCTATATTTGTATTTCTATATTTGTACAGCAATTGATTTGTATTATGGTTACACAATTTGTAAAGAGATATATAAAGCAATATAGACTCACCTCTGAAAGTAAGGAGGATTTCAAATATTCTCAGTTACCTTGCTTGTGGATCAGTTGCAGAGCTAACCCTTGTTCTATTGTTTTGGTGGTTGCTACCAAGCTTGCGTTTACTCCATATAGGGCCTTCTCATCAGTTGCAAGGTTTGGTGGCCCGAAATTTACATGGGTTTAAGAATTCCTTATCGAGCTAGAAAAGCGGGGATTTTTGCCCTAAAGAAAGATCTCCCTTCGTGAAGCAAGTTCCTGGAAACGCGTTTCCTGTTAGTAGAGAGGAGCTTTTTTGCACAAAACTATCAAAGCTGTTATAAGATTCAAATTGTCTGATAACTGCCCACACACATCCAAATATGCAATTTATCCAACCTAGATGGAAAGTTTTAATCAAGAGTAATAAGATTTTTAAAACCTCTTTATTGCCAAACATATCCAAAAATGGGCATTAAATCGCAGAAATTTCAAAGTAGCATAAAAAAATACTAGAAAAGGAGAGAAGTGTTAGAGTATGTACAAAAAGATTTTACAAAATTAAACTTACAAATTAACAAGACTTCATAATTAGATAATTGACAAATACAACATTTTTTATTTTTCATGCATCACACCTTGAAAGTAAATTCATAACATTTAAGATATTCTTATTGTACCTCTCACTGCATGATTTATGATACCCATCGATCAATCTATACTTTTTATTTTATGAATAAGCTTTCATTAAACTAAAAATAATAATAATAATAGAAATAGAGGTGGTGGGAAGCCCAACAAAACATCATGTTACAACTAATCTAGAGCATGTAATTAAAACAAATAGGGCAATGGAGCCAAAGAATTGAATTTGGCATAGGGGTTGTAGATTGGTGGATTTCTAGGCCAGTGGCCAGGCACGTGATATCAGTGGAACATTGGGCGAGTGTATATCTAGGATTTCTTCATCTGGACAAAAACAATTCTTCTATATACAACCGTCGGCATGGAACAGGCTAACATGGTATTTGATATTTTCTTTTTCTTTTTCTTTTTTTTTAAAAAAGAAGAAAATAGTGCGGCGCAAATTATATATAAGTCTAGTTGCATTGAACCAGACAAAGTCAACGAAGCATAGGTTGGCCGACCAAACCTACTACGTTGAGGGGAGAATCTAGAAAGGACCAGCTCAAAGCCGCATATAATTTTGCGTACAAACCACAGATACATGGAAAAGTTTGAATCAAACAAGAGATAATGAAATGGTAGATACCTGGGTTGGAGGTAGAGTGAAGAGCTATAGAGGGGTCACGTTGTGGGCCGAAGAAGCATTTCTCAACTCTTCCCGTTCTTCATTTCATAATTTCTTTTTCTTTTTGATTTTTTTCTTCTTTATTTCCCCTGAAAAAAGAAATAAGAAAACATCACTGAGCAGACGAAACAGGAAGGAAGGAAATTTTAGGTCTGGAAGAGCTTTGCGTTGTCTTTGTGTGGGTGTGTCCATTGGTGTTTCTTCGTGTGGGTGTCTAAAGATATGATTCAAGTCACAAAGTTATTGTTGGAGTGAGTGAGGTCTCACACAAAGAACAAAATAAAAGTGAACTTTTTGGTGGAAGTGAACATCACAAAAGGAAGAAAAAATGCTCCTCTATAATGGCAGTTTGGGAGAGAAAAAAAAGCCCTTGGGAAAAAAGGTTCTCTGTAACAGTAGTTCTCTGTAACACAAACTATAGATCAATTCAATCGCTCTGAACTGATGTAGTTTGGGAAAAAAAAAAATTTGGCCACTAAGCAACTCACAATTTGACAGAAGTCCGAGGAGACGAAACTCAAGAAGATGGAGATGGAGAAAATCAATTTCAAAGGATCTTGCGAAGATGGAGGTGGAGAAGATCAGAGGAGACGAAGCGGCGAAGTGGATGGGAGAAGGAGAAGGAAAAGGAAAAGGAGAAAAGCTTTGTGGTAGATCAAAAGGACTACGGGCAAATTGTCTTCTCGAATGAAAAAAATCGTTGAATAATTAAAATGAAATGAACCGTTTCATTAAGCCTCCACATAGGACCCGCTTACACACCAGTTCCTCGAACCGGTTGTATTCAGCATTTTTTGGACAAAAATGAGAGAAATGGAGGCAAGAATGCACTAAAAGACAAGAAAATTAGCCAAAAATGAGTGACATGAAAAAGAGAAAAAAAGAGGCCTTGGATACATCCCATAACGGTGGCACGTCGCAGCCACACGTGCCTATGATAGCACAGGAAGGTAACGCATCGGTGTGATGGTGACAGTGAAGGAAGGCAATGGTAGAGCACAGTATGTAGATCTCACTGGAGTGGTGCGTGTTTGGTGAAATTTGTTGAGGAGGTGTAGATCTTGCCTCTAATGTTTGAACAAAATTAAAGAAAAAACGAAAAAAAAAACAAAAATGGATGGAAAAAAAATGAGATACGTGATCCCATTTGAATTTAAAGATGAGTTGAGATGGTATTAGATGAGTTGAAGAAAATATTGTTGGAATATTATTTTTTATATTATTATGATTTTAGGATTTGAAAAAGTTAAATTGTTTATTATATTTTGTGTGAGAATTTAGAAAAAGTTGTAATAATAAGATAAAAGAAGTTGAAGTAACTTTCGAATCAAGGGCTCAGAGTTAGAAGAGTTGGAGAAGATAGGGTATAGGGTATGAAATAAGCGTAATGATATCCTTACACCTCTTTTACTACTATTTTACTATCTAGTTTTTTTTTCCCTTTTGCTATTTAAATCTGGACTAAAAATCTAAAAACATGACCTTCTTGCATAATTTTGAAGAAAATAAACTCAATCAACCAACGTAATCATGTAATTTAATTAAAAATAAATTTAATGTTGTAAAATAATATTAATTTTTATAAAATTAAATTACATTATTAAGTTGGTTGATTAAATTTATTTATTTTCTTTTAGATTATACAAGATGGTCATGATGTTTTGAAATTTTTAATCTAGATTCAAATAGTAAAAGGAAAAAAAAAATGTAGTAAACTAATAGTAAATGAGATGTGAAGATATCATTACCCATGAACTAAACTGGTAATTGTCGCCTTCCCCCTCACTTCCCCAAACTGGTTGCAGCCTAGAAAAGAAAGGTATGGACTAAAAAAAAATAGGTTTTAGATAGTCCCAAACGAAAAATAATCTCCAAAATCTTTTTTCAAATTTGAAAATTTTAAGTAGGAGAAAGATAGACATATGAAGTGAATTCTACTGTTTTTGTTAATTAAACATATACTTATAAAAATTGGCGCAGCAATAAGTATAGAAGGTATATTGAATTGTGTTTATTGAAGATTTAGCATTTAATTTTGTCAAAAGGAATTCAAACAAACGGGAATAAATGTTAGAGGACTAACTTCATGTATTCCTCTCTTGTTTACTTAAAACCCTCATATTTAGGAGCACATTTACATAACTTGAATCAGTCCTCTTTTCCTCTCCTTGAAGGGTGAGACCTTTTCTCCTTGCTCTCGGCAAAGAGGCTCGCTCTTGGACTTTGTCTTCTAACTTCGTCTGTAGAGGGTTATGGAAAGTGAACTAGAGAAAATGTGGGCTTCCTTTAGCCTCACGGATACAGAAAAAAAATGCAGTTGTATTATCAACAGAAGCCATGCATGAGTCTACGTTGAAAGGTAAATCGTGCCTTCTCTCTCAAGTCATAGCTGATAAAATAGTAAATAGGGAGGCTTTCAAGAAAACCATGTCTGTGGCTTAGAAACCAGAAGGGTGGATCGGGTTTAAGGAAGTGGGAGATAATAGAATGCTGGTGGAGTTTCAGTTGGAGAAGGATAAAGCCAACGTAATGAGAAGCAGGCCTTGGTCCTTTGATAGAATGCTAGTGTGTTTACAGGTTTTCGACGAGACCTCCCCTCCAAAGGAAATCCACTTTGCAACAGAGGTGTTTTGGGTGCAAATTCATAACATGCCTTTGGCTAGCATGACAAAGAGGTGGGTTTACAAATTGGCCAAGGATTGGGGGAGGTGTTGGACGTTAAGGTAGATAGCAATGGTATGGGTTGGGGTCAATTTATGCGTATTAAGGTAGTAGTAAACATCAACCTTCCTTTGTCCCGTGGTAGATTTTTACAAGCTAAGGGAAGAAAATTTGGCTGCCATTCAAATATGAAAGGCTTCCATTATTTTGTTTTGAATATGGTGTTATCAAGCATGGCAAACAAGGATGCACTTGGACCCCTGGAAGCTCTCAGGATTTTGCAGAAGGAAAGTCCGAATACGATCTGTGGATACGGACAAATACTCCTAAGTTAAGTGGTGATCCTCATAGAAGATATGGTGGAGCTCATTCTCAGCAAACCCACCATAGATGGCAGAAGGAAAGTCCTAACAAAGGGAAGGAGAAGGAGAGTTCCAGTAAGGGACCTATCTTATAGGAGTCAGTTCAGGCCAACATCAAGGAGATTGCCAATCTCAAGGAGGATCACAGTACCTCCAATCTTTTTCCCTCCTTAGTCAATGACTTGAATCTGCAGCAGGTGGAAAACACGAAAGTCAAACCTAAAATTAAGGAAAATATGTTTTCTTTATTGGAGGACTCAACAAAAAAGGTTTTTCATTCCAAGACCTATGAAGCTAAACACAGGGAGATAGAAGTGATGGACATTAAAATTGAGAAAGATTTGGAAGACACTACTGTGAATCATCACCGGGGGAAAAAAAAAAAGAAGCAATGGTCACTTTCTGAGCAGGTAAATTCATTAGATAATTTTCTTAAAGATCAAATCCAGTCACTGCAGGCCTCAAAAAAATCTGCCAGATGGAAAATGATGGCACGTGACAAGTTATTTCATCCTTCTACTATTTCTGCGGACAGTGAAATGGGTTTTCCAAATCCTGATTCTCTAAAAAGGAAAGTGTACAATCCCTTGAGGGGGGAACAAATGGTTTTTCTAAAAAGGCCAAACCAACAAGCTCTGATGGTGAGAGCTTGGCACATAATGAAATGGCGGAGGCTGCAAGCCTGTAACACCCTGCTCCTTCCTTCCTTCTGATGTAAGCAATTACGTCTGATGTGACAGCTCGCTCCTCCCCTCTAGTGTCTAAGAGCTCCGTTATGCGTGCCAGACCTTGATGGCGTGTTTTTAAAGATATTACGTGATTTCTAAAGTTAGTTTTGTATTTTAAAGTTATACGTATTTTAAATGGAAGATTCCTATTATTATTTAAGTGAAAAATATTTTAAATAACTAAATTATAATATCTTTGAAGAGTTCCAAATATATTATAATTGTAGGAATCATTTTATATATAAATGATTCTAGTTATTTGAAATATTATGTGATCTAAATAATAATGGAATCTTTAATTAATTTAATAGTTTTATTCTTTTAAATATTTTAAGTAAGACTTCATCATTTTATAAATGATGAGAGAATATTATTTTAAATAATATTCTATCTTTATTCCTCTCAATGCTTTTAATTAAATAAACATTTACGTGTTTTCAAATCAGTATTTAAGGGTCATCGTAGACCATTTTTATAGACCCCTAGACAATAGGTTTTAGTATAAAACCCCAACCCTCTCCCTTTCTCCCTCACTTTTCCCCAGCCCTCTTTCTCTCTCCTCCCTTTCTCCCTCTCGGCGTGCCCAGTACGTTGCACCCACACCGAATGGCCCCAGCCCCAGCCCGGTGCCACCGTGCGCCGATGTGCCTCACCTCCACCACCACTGGCCTCCTCCCCCTCCTGCGAGCCTCCCAGTACCGGCCTTGCTCCCCCACGCTCGCCCCTCCTCTCCCTCGATGATGCACTGCCCAAATGGGCTTGGAGTCTACAGCGCCGCCGTTCGTCGTTCTCTGGTGCCACCACTCCCACGGCAGCCTCCCGTGCCACCGACCGGCCCTCTCCAGCAAGCTCAGCTCCTCTCATGCAGTCACCTTCTCCACCATGCACGAGCACAGCAAACCCATGCACAGGTTCACTGTGTGAGTCCGTAGCGTCGCCGTGCACAGCCATCTCAGCCACTGGACACCACCACAAGACTCCTCAGGTCTCCCCCTTCTCCTCCCATGGACCCATGACCAGTAGCCCCCTCTTCCACCTCCCGATGCTCCCCTCTCTCATGCATGAGTTTAATGTCCCCCGCCGTCGTACACCACCACCCACGGTGGGTGACCACCCTCTCTGGCACCCTTAGGCCACCACGAAGATAACCGGACCACCCTCGGCCCCGATCTGCCACCCACAGCCCCACACTCTCTCTCACTCTCCCACGGCTTCTCCTCCCTCTCAGTGCACGGCCAGCCACCGTAGGCCATCGTGCTGACCACCCCCGAGCCTCCACGGCTCCACTAGCAACCTCCCCTAGTCTAGCCCAAGCCTAAATCACCACTTTATGTGGTAGGTAATACTGCACGTGATGGACAGTCACTGCGAGTGACTGACCGCCACTATACACAGTGAGATTCGCTGTGTTATGTTCCTTGCCATCATCATCAAGGCCACCTTAGGCCCTTCCAAGACCACACATAGCTATCTAAACGCCTAAACAGTCACTGTACGCGGTGTAGCCACCCCATACGTTCCTTTCGACGTTATCGCTGTAAGGGCTAGCGAGCGACGCACGGGTTATTTCGTCGACGGTATAATTCTCTATCCCTCGTTATTTATGTTAGATGCTAGTTAGTTGACTAGGTTGTGGACTGTGCTACTAGTATTAGATGGTTCGCTGTGTATTGGTAATGTAACGTGCTGTGGTAAAGTGTTGGGCATAGTTGGGAAGTGTACTGTGTAGTGTTGTGGACTATGTTATGAAGTGTGGTGGTAGTGTATGTGCAGTAGTAGTGGCGTAGCGTAGTATTGTGAATGGAGTACACATGGAGTATACTCTATATTGGGAAACGATGCACAGTACAGCATGTGTGCCGTATTAGTGATATGGTAGAGCGTTGTGAATGGAGTACATGAAGAGTGTACTCTATGTGGTGAGACGATGTACCGTATGGCGTATATGCCATAACGGTGACGTGGCGTAGTGTCGTATGGAGTACGCAAGGAGTGTACTCCATGGGAAGAGACGATGCACCGTATGGCGTGTGTGCCATAGCGCTGACGTGATGTAGTGCAGTGAATGGCGTACGCGAAGAGTGTACTCCATGTGGTGGAACGACGCACCATATGGTGTGTGTGCCATAGCGGTGACTTGGCGTAGTACCTTGAATGGAGTACATGTGGAGTGTACTCTATGTGGTAGAGCGATGCACCATATGGCGTATGTGCCATAGTGGTGATATGGCGTAGTCCTGTGAAAGGAGTACGCGTGGATTGTACTCCATGAGGTAGAATGATACACCATATGGCATCTATGCCATAATGGTGATATAGCGTAGTTCTGTGAAGGGAGTACACGTGGAGTGTACTCCATTGTAGTAGAGTGATACACCATATGGCATCTATGCCATAGTGGTGATATAGCGTAGTTCTGTAAAGGAGTACCCGTGGAGTGTACTCCATTGCAGTGGAGTGATACACCATATAACATGTGCCATAGTGGTGATGTGGCGTAGTTCTGTGAAGGGAGTACACATGGCGTGTACTCAATTGTAGTGGAGTGACGCACCATATGGCGTGTGTACCATAATGGTGATGTGGCGTAATCCTGTGAAGGGAGAACATGAGGAGTGTACTCCATGAGGTACAGCGATACACCGTATAGCATGTTGCGAAGATAAGGGTGATTACGTAGTTGAAGGGCGAAGAGCATGATGTATGGTGTCGGGAACTGTGGAACAGTGTCCCGAAATAGTTATGAGATATGACCTGTAGTCCAAGGTGACGGGTGTCGCCATGTGATTGGCTTATGGCTAGAAATAAGTGTGAAGTGGCTAGAAGAGTATTAGAGTAGCGCAGCGAAAGCATGACTGGGCAACGTCACTAAGTGACTTAGTCAATTAAGAGGTTGTGCTTGTGATGGGTGCAGAGTTAGCGTAAAAGTGATGTAGCGGGAATGTGACGAGGTGTCACAATGTGACGGGAGTACGTGAGGAACCGTACTCGTGATAAGTGGGAAGTTGACGTATAGGTGACATAGCAGAATGTCAGAGGACGTGACAAGGTCACAGTGTAGCTTGGGAATGGTCACGAGCTACATGGCGTGACGTAAGATGTTGTGGTATGTGCTGTAGTAGTGATATGGCTGTAGCCTACTGTGATAAGCGTTGCCGTGTAGTCGACTTATGGCCAAGAATATATGCTAAGTGACCAAGAAGTATCAGAGTAGTGCAGCGAAAGCATGATTGTGCAACGTCATGAAGTGACGTGGTCAATCATGAAGCTATGCTGTGATGGGTTAGGATCTATGTGAGGTAACGTGACAGGGTCACGGTGTAGCTTGGGATTAGTCTCGAGCTATATGGTGTGATGTAAGGTGTATTCATGAATGAAATCCCATCGTGTCAAGTGTTGGGATGAACTGTCATGAGGTACGGCTAGTATGAAGGGTCGTGTTAGCCGGGTTATGAGAAGGTTGGTAACGGAGTGTGGCGTTTGCCATACGAACCTATGACCAATGTATTAAATGATAGTCTTAGGTGATAAAGGGGTAAGGTACGTGTGTTATCTGGCTAGACACACGTGCTGGACGGATTCACCATATGTAATGAGTAATCTGTCCTAAGTATGGTTACACGGTGCTCAAGCCTCAGAGTGGCTTGGAGCCGAGTGACATGTATGGATGGTCATTAGAAGTAGAGTGAGCTAAACTACATGAGGGTAATGACGAAGGTACTATCTAAGAATGGGATGCATGACTTAGTCAGTCTAAGTCATGCGTCGGAACGTGGTTAATGAGAAGAACAAGACAGAGGTCTTACCATCTTAATCCATGGATTCACCTTAGCGAGTAAGCACTCGAAGTAGAACGTCAAGGTTGAAGGAAGTAGAGACCGTAATGGGTCTCTAAGGGCTTTATCATAGTAAGAAACGTGAAAGAGCACAGGATACAAGGAGAGTGTTCTAAGTAAAGCATAGTTCTATTTCTAGTTCAGTTGCTTATGCACTAGATAGAAAATAACGTTAAGGTTATGTATGCATGTAGGTTGCCATCTGACACACACATGAATGGATTGCATGGTATGAAAGTAGCATGGAGTCTAGGTAAGTGTTATGTTTATGCACTTCTAGAGTTTTCTAAAGTATATAAGAAAAAGAAAGAGAAATGTTTTCTCATGAAAGATGCTTTACGAAAAGGATACGAACGATGTTTTTAATGAAAGCATGCTAAGTATTTAAAAGTATACGTATGTACGGCCCCTTCTCGGCAGTCCCTTTTTACGCACCCAAAAGTATTAATTGTACGCATGTGAATGGATGACTATACGTTGTATCTATTATACGTATTTTCTAAAGAAAAGAAAGGAAGCTTCAAGGCCCGTGTCCCGAGCTTCAAACCGATACTTTAAGCGACACAAAGAAAGTGTTTTAAAATGTCCCTGAGAATTGATGCTTTAAATGTCCCTACGAACTGATGTTTTAATGACGCCACGAGAGATGATGTTTAAGCCCATACTTTTAACGATGTTTTCCATGAAAAGATATGTTTTCTCATGAAAAAATATGTTTTTCTCATGAAAGCATGAAATGAAATGAAAAGAAAAGAATGAATGCTCATGCCCATGCAAATGAATGAATGAAAGCCTCAGCTCTTTAGAGCTGACATGAATGAATGAATAAATGGCATGTGGCATAAATGAATGTATGAAACTATGTAACAGCCACATGAATGAAAGAAAAGGGGTACCCAATGAATGAATAGGCAGATTGCAATGCCGGGCAATAGTATATGGTAGTGCACCCAGTACTGCACCTTAACGGAAAGGAATTCCAACCCTTGGCCACCAGCGAATCCATTCGCTCAAAAGGCCGTTAACCCCAGCACGCAGAGCGTAACAACGTGCACAGGCCTATTAAAGTGAAAGAAAAGTAATTGTATGTATGAATGCATTGCATTCTTCAAGAAATGAAGCTAGTGACGGGGGAACGTTTTAAAGAAAAGCGTTTTAAAGAAAAAAAAAAAGCATGTTTAAAGATGAAAGCTCCCGTCCATTGATGTTTTTAATGAAAGCATGTATGCATGTACTTATAGTATGTATGGAATGATGAATGCATGACTAAAAACTTAAGTTGTTATATTTTAACGGTATGAAGTAATACTTACTGAATATTCAACTCATATTAATTTTTATGTGTGCCCCTCCCCCCACAGGAAGCTAAATGGGTAGTACGCCCAGGAGGGACACAGCTAAAGGGAAAGAGCACAGAGGTCTAGGCATGAAGGTTTTAAACGTACGAAAAGGTCTTTTATTTTAAAGATTTATATTTTCCACTCTAGACCTCTTTTATTATAAAAGCACTTTTTATTTTATAACGTAGAGTCTTGCACCCTGGGAAGGACTGTAAAAGGTCCACCCCAAGGACAGGCGTTACAAAGCCAACCCCACCAACAACAATGAGCTGCCTAAGTTGGAATTGTTGGGGGTTTGGGAACTCCCGGACAGTTAGAGAACTTCATCACTTAGTGAAAAGTAAGTACCCCAGGTTTATTTTCTTAATTGAAACTAAATGTAAAAGAGAAAAGGTGGAAGCAATTAGAAGCAAAACAGGGTATGACTGTAGCTTTGAAATTGATAGCAAAGGCCTTAATGGAGGCATTGCTTTCTTGTGGAAAAATGATGCAGAGGTGACACCAGAATCCTACACTAAACACCATATATCATTAAGGATTAATGAACCTTTGGTAGGTGAGGAGTGGATTTTAACAGTTTTTTATGGCCACTCAAAAATAGCCAGGAAGTATGAAAGTTGGCAGTTGCTCCGAGCTGTTAAACCCCCTACTGGGGTGGCTTGGCTTTGTGTAGGAGATTTTAATGAAGTACTGTTGCAAGAGGAAAAATATGGGGTTGCCATGAGGCCTTATTCACAGCTAGAAGCATTTAGTCTTGCAATGGAAGATTGTGAACTCAGTGATCTAGGACACATAGGGGACAAATTCACATGAAGAGACAATAGAGAGGGTCAACAGTTCACTAAGGAGAGACTGGATAAAGGCTTGGCCAACTCGAGATGGCAAGAGCTCTTTCCCTTTCATTCAGTATCCAATGAGCTAGCTCTTTGTTCTGACCATGGTTCCATTGTGATCAACATGGCAAAACAGATGCTATATGAGCAAAGAAGGGATAAACCTTTCAGATATGAAGCTAGATGGGCTCTAAGAGAAGGCTGCTTGGAACTTGTCAAGGAGAAGTGGAAAAAACACATGTTAAGCCCTCACAATCTGACTCAAGTGATAGGAGGATTACAAAGATGTAAAGAAAAACTGAAAGAATGGGCAAAAGCTAACTTTGGGAACACAAAGAGGTCCATTAACAGCAAGATTGCTAAGTTAACTAAATTGCAGGCATCCCAGAAGGGTGAGAATGATGACAGATTTAAAGCCCTTATCAAAGAGGTGTAAGGGCTTCTTGAAAAAGATGATTTGAAGTGGAAACAACGGGCTAAACAGAGATGGCTACTGGAAGGGTATAGGATACCAAGTATTTTCACCAGTGTGCAAACCAAAGAAGAAAGACCAATGCTATTCAAAAAATCATAAATGAAGAATGAGAGGTATTGTCAAAACCAGAGGATATTGGAACGCAATTTCAAAAGTTCTTTTCAGAGCTTTTCTCTACAAAATACCCGAGTGGGATTGAGGTATGCTTGCAAAATATGAAACCAGTGGTGACAGAGGAAATGAATAGAAGGTTAACCAAGAAATTCACTGCTGAGGAAGTTAAGGATGCTGTCTTTCACATGAACCCCTTAAGTTCACCTGGACCTGATGGTTTTCCTCCTGCCTTTTATCAAGATCACTGGCCCTCTATCAGTCTTGAGGTTACTGAGGCTGCTCTCCATGTGCTCAATTCTGATAGTTGGATTTCTGATGTAAATAAAACCTTCATAGCTTTGATTCCCAAAAAGAAGTCCCCAACAAAAGTGACTGAATTTAGGCTTATAAGCCTGTGTAATGTCCTCTATAAGGTTATATCTAAACCAATTGCAAACAGGTTAAAGAAAATCCTCCCTGAAGTGATTTCCCCAAATCAGTCAGCCTTTGTGCCTAGTCGACTCATTGCAGATAACATTATTGTTGCCTATGAGGCCTTACATACTATGAACAGCAAGTTAATGGGGAAAAATGGTTATATGGCCTTGAAACTCGATATAAGTAAAGCATATGACCATGTAGAATGGGTTTTCTTTAGAGCTGTCATGAGTAAAATGGGATTTGACCAGCACTGGATTGAGCTAGTAATGAAAGGGTTGGAATCTGTCACTTATTCTATTTTGGTTAATGGCATCCCTCAACCTTACTTCAAACCATCTACAGGAATAAGAAAAGGCGATCCATTATCACCTTATCTTTTCCTTTTCTATGCTGAAGTGTTATCTTCTTTGATGTGCCATGCTAAACTATCAGGAGCTATCAATGGTGTTCCTATAAAAGGAGGCAAACTTCATGTCAACCATCTCTTATTTGCAAATGACAATTTGCTGTTTTGTAGGGCCAATTCTCTTGAATGGAGCAGACTTATCAACATTCTAAACATGTACGAATCAACATCTGGTCAAAGACTCAATAAAGAAAAGACCTCCATTCAATTTAGCAGGAATACTCCTAGAGAAACTCAAGAATTAGTGCTAGAAATTGCTGGTGTAAAGTCCAGTCAATCACATGGAAGCTACTTGGGTCTCCCAGCCTTAATAGGAAGAGCTCGAGCAAAGGCTTTTGGATCTATCCTAGACAAAGTCAAACAAAGAATCAGTAACTTTAAGGTTAAATTTCTGTCACAAGCAGCAAGGGAAATTCTTTTGAAAGCCGTGGTTCAAGCTCTGCCAACTTATAGCATGTCTGTTTTTAAACTTCCAACTTCACTGATTAAAGAGATAAACAAAATGATGCAACATTTCTGGTGGGGTCAGCAGGAGCATACCAGGAAAATTCACTGGATCTCTTGGAACACAATGGGCAAATCTAAGAATGTTGGGGGCTTGGGATTCAGAGAATTGGAAGATTTTAACTTGACATTATTAGCCAAACAAGGATGGAGGCTGTTGCAAGACCCAAACTCCCTTGCTTCATAGGTGTTAAGACATAAATACTTTCCTAAAGATCATTTCTTCCAAGCCAAAGTAGGAAGCAAACCTTCTTATATATGGAAAAGCATAATAGCAACTAGAGGTATTATAGGGAAGGGAACATACTAAGGGTGGGCAATGGGAGGGATATCAAGATATGGCAGGACAAATGGATCCCAAGTTCGAATTCTATGAGGGTTCAAAAACCTATCAATCCTAAGGCCAACCTGACTACTGTCAATGAATTGATCAATCCAGACACTAACCAGTGGAGAGTTGACCTGGTAACGAATCTATTTTCAATTGAAAGTGCTGAAAAGATTTTACAAATACCAGTAAGTTGCACCAATAAGCCAAACAAGATGATTTGGAAGGGGACAGCAACAGGTCTTTTTAGTGTGAAGAGTGCCTACCACTTCCGAAAAGACCTAAGGATATCAGCCAAGGGACAGCCTTCCGTCTCAAATGAAAGGAGAAATCTTTGGTCTATACTCTGGAAACTTAAGATCCCACCAGCAGATAAAGTTTTTGTGTGGAGAGCTTGCCTAGAAGGTTTGCGTACAATGCTGAATCTTTTCAAGAGAAAGCAAGTTGATACTCCCAAGTGACCCATTTGTTTCGATGAAGAATCAGTCATTCATGCTATTTGGTTATGTCCTGTAGCAAAGGATGTGTGGAGTTTGTGTTCCAAACAGATTAAAAAATGTGTTGTATGGAAGGCAAATTTTCTTGAGCTTTTTTATTTCTTTGCTCTGATTTTGACAAGGCAGTGGCGGAGGAAGCTCAATAGTGGCAAAAAGAATTTGGCAAAGACGAAATAAGCTCATCTTCCAATCTGTTTTTCAGCATCCTAAAGAGATCCTTTTGCAAGCTCAGCTAGTTTTGAAAGAGTTGGATGTAAGTACTCCTAAAATAGCCCAGACAAAAAATGTAGAATGCAGACAGATACGAGAATTGGTTCCACCACCTGCAAACATCACAAAGGCCAATTGGGATTTTGCAACAAAAAAGGTCAATGGCCTAATAGGCATTGGTATTGTTTTGAGAGACAGTGCAAGAGCAATTATTGCTTCATCAAGAACAAATAGGTATCTCCAACAGGATCCTCTCTTGGCTGAAGCTATTGGAGCACTGCAAGCTAATATCTTTTGTCTTGAACTGGGTTGTCAAAGCATCATTCTAGAAGAGGACTCTCTCCAAGTTATTCAAGATATTCCCAAAGCCTTGATGAATATATCAAGTTATGGATTGGTGATTGAAGACATTAAAGATAAGCTACAAGGATTCTCAAGTTGGTCAGTTAATCATGTAAAAAGAGAGACTAATCACTTCGCCCACTCCCTAGCTAGATCGGCTTTAGTAGAAATTGATTTAACTGTGAACTAGTCTCACGATTAGTGTATTCTTTCTAAGCTATTGAATGAATGCAACTATCTCTTCAAAAAAAAAAAACCCTCATATCTAAACAAGAGCTAGCTTGAGGGTATATTGATGATGCCAAACTTGATGGATGTTAGACAAATTAGTCTGTTGTGCCGTAAAACTTGAGCATAAGACGTAACGTCGCCTCACTGTAAAACCTATCCAACGAGCAACTCATGACTAAGCGAAAACATAAAAAGAAGAAAAACTTTATTTTGTCCATTTAATTTGCTCTTTCATTTTGACACTTTATATATTTTAATTTATTTTTTTTATTTAATAGTTAAAAAATGACTATTAATATATTGATATTTTTTTATATTTTTTTAAAAAATATTTTAAAATGATAAAAAAATTTAAATAAACAAATTTAAAAAAACAAAAGGATGATTTTGATCTAGCGTTAAGATGTAGCAGGCTACGCTATAAAAAGAAACGCCACTATTATTGTGAGAGTACTAACAGTACTGTAGTTAAGCCTCCTATTTTTTCAAGGGAAGCCCCTTATTTATCACAAACATTTCGTTAAGTGGCTATCAAAAACATTTGGGCTCCCCTTTTTTTTATTCCCGTCTGACGTGGGAAGGCCTTCCTCCTCCTCCTCCTCCTCTTTACCTTCTCATTTCTTCACTCGGGGTGAAATACACGTTGAAAATATTACCTAATCATGTGAATAATATAACTGTTTAAGTCCATTTTTTCTTTTCATGTATTTTCTGTGACTTTGGCATTATTAATTTAATAAAGTAATATGCGAAATGCTAGAGAGCTCGCTTTGGACTCCCATTTTTTATCTCCCGTTTCACGTGGGAAGGCTAACTGGCCTTCCTTTTTTCTATTTTTTTTTTCATTTCTCCCCACTAGATGAAATACACGAAAAACATATTACATGTTCATGTGAATAATATAACTGTTTAAGTCCATTTTTTTCTTTTCATGTGTTTTCTGTGACTTTAGCATTATTAGTTTAATAAAGTAACATTATCATGTTAACTTTTTGTAAAATGAAAATAAGAAAAACTATCATTTTATTATCTAGAACTGTTATAGACACAAAGAGATTACATAAAAAAAATAGATTTAAACAATCATATTATTCACATCATCAAGTAATATTTTCAACGTGTATTTCACCCTGTGGGAAGAAATAGAAAGATTAAATAAAAATAAAAATAAAAACAAGCAGAAGAAACCACGTCAGATGGGAGAAAAAAAGGGGAGGGCTCCCTAGCATTTCTATTCTTTAACTCCAAAGCAATTAAGCAGTTAGCCATTAATTACCCTTTGACAAAAGAGCCGTACGTAATACTTTGACCAAACTCACAATCTAATCCATTTAAAGGATTACAAGCCCACAATATTAATTCTACTGAAGTCCCAGCAGGAGAAAGACAAACAGTTTTTTGAAAGCTTTGTGGAACAAAACCATCCACAAAGCTAGAAGAGGGAATTGCAGACGCAAGATGAAGATCAGTGATCATGTCAAGGCATCAATAAGCAGTCATGATCATGAGGAGCCACTAAGTCCAGGAGCTTGGTTCTTTCATTGCCATCATGGGGTGCAAGACAAGAATCAATCCTGAAGTTGTTTTTTTTTTTTTTCCCTCAGAAAAAGTCAGGGCCCCCTGTCCACGAGAGACCCCTATCCTAAATTTACTAAAACCCTCATGTATGGCGGAGGAATATCGTAATACAAAAATTCAAATAAAAACTCATTTCTCTCTAATAAAAACCAACCCCAAGCAACCCATACGCATCAAGCCTCTCAACTGTGTATGCTGAAAATCCAATTCAACAAAATCTCTATTCACACCATGTGTCCTTTCCTTTGCCAAACAATCCACTACCTTATTTGCTTCTCTAAAAATGTGTCTAAAGCGAGCATTAATCTCAAAGGCAATCTCCTTTATTTTCTCCCAAAAATCCCAAAGAAACCAAAGACGACAAATTCTGGAAGCAAGCCAATTCATGACAACTGCAGAGTCAGACTCATAAGCACATTTTGAAGCATTAGCTGTTTACATATCCGAAGACCATCTAATAATGCACGACATTCAACTACTGTATTGGTTGCACTACCATAGTAATGTGCAAAACCTGCTATGCATTCACCCTTTGAGTCTCGGATTATTCCCCCACCCCCTGCCTCTCCCAGATTTGACCGAGCTCCACCATCCACAATCAGATTCACATACCCTCTCTCAGGCAAATCCCATTTGATCAAAGTCACATGCTTCTTATATACTGGAACAATCGGAACACAGGACCTCCATTACGAGATTATCATTCTTGTTCATTTGCTGGAATTTTTTCAAAACAAAACCTACATCTTGCAAAATAATCTTTATAAAACAAATAGTATCTTCTACCTTAAAAGTAGCACCTTCCATTCTTGCCAAGCATCATGCCTTCCATAAAGACCAAGAAATAAAAATCAAAGCACTCCATGAATCCATCCTGCTTGAGTTTGATTGTTTGCTCTATGCAACCAAAAAGACATCATACCCTTCCAATTCCTGATATGCGGTAATCTAATTTGACAAATATTTGCAAAATGCTACCATACAGCTTGAGCACTCGGCCCCTCACACGATATATGCTGTAGGGTTTCCATTTTAGGCATAATTCAGCAATTGCATTTAGAGGCTAGCGGAATTTCCAACCTCTAAATCACATCATCTATCAGTAGTGCACCCCTTTTTGCTCTCCAGCAAAGAAAAGACATTTTCTTAGGAACACTTCCTTGCCACAACCACTTCCTCCACTCACAAAGTTGTCCACATTTCCTAGATATCTTCGAGGCAGATTTTGTGGTGAATTTTCCTTCAAAATGATGTTCCCAGATCAGTACATTTGGTCTCTGTCTTAGCCGCATACTTGAAGCACTAATCTACTGCATAATCTCCAATGGAACCAATTCTCGGATAACTTCAATTTTTGGCCCCCTTTCATCTACTACTTCAGCAACGGACAAATCATTACTACCTACTACAGGACAGATATCCTGCAAAGGTCCACACCCAACCGAATTATCCATCCAAAAATTTAAACTTCCCCTCCCAACTAGCCACTTCAAATTCTGTATTATCTTAGGCATTGCCTATGTTATTCCCTTCCAAAACTGTGAACCTTTCTTTACTTGAATAGCCTTATAAATATGATCTCGCTGAAGATACTTTTTTCGAAAAAACTCTGCCCAGATCGAAGTCCCCGTAAGCAACTACCAACCAAATTTCATAAACAAAGACTCCTGCACTTCCATCAATTCTCTAATACCAAGACCACCCTCCTCCACCGGCTTGCATATTACATTCCAAGAGACCCATTTACGCTTTCTAACTTCCATCGACGAACCCCAAAGGAAGCCTTAAAAAAAAAATTTAAGCCTTACAAATACAGCTTTAGGCATTTTCAATACTGACAACATATGGATTGGCATGCTATTCAAAACATGTTTAATGAGAATTATCTTCCCTCCAAAAGATAACATCTTGCTTTTCTATCCTGCCACTTTTTTCTGAATCCTAGCCAAGAAACCATCAAAAAAATGGATCTTTAAACGCCCCACATAGAGAGGAATTCCCAGATACAAACTCGGCCACCCACCCTCTATCCATAGCAATAGAGGAGGAGAAAAAAATAGTAGACTTACTTGGACTAATCAACTGTCCAGACATCTCCTCATAACAATTTAAAGTTGACATGAGGTTTTGAATAGACAACTTTCCACCATTTGCAAAAACCAAAATATCATCGGCGTATAATAAATGAGAGATGAGCGAACCAGCACCTGGATGATAATGTTTAATTCGCCCCAAACTAAATTGTTTATGCAGCATTTGAGAGAGAATTTCCTGAAACAAAATAAATAAATAAGGCAATAAAAGATCACCTTGACAAAGACCATGCGAAGCCTAAAAAAACCTTTAGTACAACCATTCAACATCACCGAATACCATGGAGAAGAAATAGCATTGAAAACTAGATTTCGCCAATTTTCTGAAAAACCCAATCGACGTAAAACTTCCATCAAGAATTTCCAATTTACACAATCATATGCTTTTGTCATATCAATTTTCAACATCACATTACCACCTCGCACCTTTTGATTTATCCCTTAAACCAACTCTTGGGCCAAAGCCATATTATCAAAAACACTTTGCCTCGGGATGAACGCTGCCTGCTCCTTAGAAATAATTCTTTCAAGAATAGGAGACAATCGAACAACCATAATCTTTGGCATAATCTTGTATACCACCGAACAAAGACTAATGGGCCGAAATTGACCAAAACCCACAGGCTTCTCCACTTTCAGAATCAAAACCAAATTTTTTGCCCCAAAAAAAGTGGAGAAAGGTTGACCCTCAAAAACATCATTTGCCATCTCCATAAGGTCTTCTTTAACAATGTCCCAAGCCAACATAAAGAAAGAAGCTGAGAAGCCATCTGGGCCAGGACTGCTATCTATAGGAATAGACCAAAATGCAATTTTAACTTCTTCCACTAAAGGCGTCCTGCACAGCAATGCATTCTCATCCTCAGACACTATTGGAAGTAACAAATTAAACTCCGGTAAATTAGAGTTTACGTTAGCGCAAGTGAAAGCGCTCTGAAAAAAATCTATTGCTTCCGAATGCACATCCTCAGCCGACTCAAGAATTATGCCATCCTCCAAAGTCACTCTCTCTACTATTTTATACTTCTTCTTTACTCTCATGGTTTCATGAAAGAACTTAGTAATAGAGTCCCTTTCCGACAACCATTTAATCCGTGACTTTTGACAAGCCAAAGTTTCCTCCCGGTGAACCCAAAGTAAATAGTTCTGTTTAGCACTCATCAAACTTTCCCCCTCCGTCGAAAATGACCTGGCCAGTTCCTCCTCCAGACAAGGAATGCGATCTTCAAGTCTTTGAATTTCCACTTCAACCTGGCCAAAACTCTCTCTATTCCATTTCACCACCTTACCTTTTAAATGCTTTAGCTTTTTACTAATACACACCATAGCACATCCTTCTACATGAACCTCCCAACTCTTTCTTACCAACGGAATAAAACCACAATGAGAACCCCACATCTGAAGAAATCGAAAAGGCTTTACAACATTCTCTCTTTGGCTGAAAAAATTAGTCAACATAGGTGAGTGATCGGATGACATACGTGGAAGATAAACAGTACTCACCCCTTTGAAAACATTAAGGAATTCCAAATTAACTAGGATTCTATCCAATCTCGCCCAAATGCGCCTCCCACCAAGGCGTCCATTACACCAAGATAATCGGTTTCCTTTGAAAGGAAGATCAAGCAAAGCACAATCATGAAAGCATCGATTAAATTCATCCTCAACCTGAGAAGCCAGAAACACCCCCCAACTTTTTCACTATCATTTCGAGTAATATTAAAATCAGCCCCAACAAAACAAGGCAGTCCTTGAGGGTCCAACTGCCTAACATAATCCCATAGCTCGCTCCTTTTATCCCGAAAATAGGTAGCATACACAAATGATGCTAAAGCACGCTTCGATCCATAAGAAAACCATCCAGAAATGGCTTGATCAAATATAGAAATGAGCTCAAATCCACTTCAGCAGCCCAAAACAACCAAAATTTTCCCCCTTATCCGAATTATTTACCAAGGAAGGTAACCGCAACCATCTCACCCAACAACTATATTTATTAGCAACTAAGAAAGGTTCCAAAATAGCCACCACCAACGGTAGGCTTTTATTCAAAATACACCGAAGCCTTAGTTTCGACGAAATAATACCCCTAATATTCCAGATCAAACAAGACATAAAAATCAAATAAATTTTTTGGAGCGCGTACGACGCTCCAGCACAACAATTAATTTCTCTTTCGTCACCCCCTTCACTCTTTTCAATGGAACATTCATATCGGGGTCAAAATCAAAAATTTTCGCAGCCAATTCATTTAACTCACCTTCTTGTTCACCAGCAGAAACCCCCCGAGAAAATGCATTTTCCTCCAGTAAATCATTCTTTGCAAAAAAATCTTCTCTTGCCAGACCACCAATTTCAAATTCTAAAGCCTCATCCACCATCCGCAACAAACTCCTAGGACTAGACACTGCCGAACTCTTCTCTGGATTGTTATCTGGACCTTCAGATTCCTCATCAACCATATCACAACACTTCCCAAGACTGGCATTAGGAGCATGAATAGGCAATACAATCTCCAGCAAACCCTCCTTCCCCAATCCCAAACTACAATTAGGTACCATATTATCGAAGCATTGAACATCTGCATTATTCTCCGGGAAACTCTGCAACATCCCAACCCTTTCTGCCACAGGAATAATTATCTCACACTAATCATGAACCACACCCAGTTCTAAGAGGAATAGCAGTTTATCCTCACACCCACTAGCTGCTATATGCCGAGCCTGGATTAACTCCAAAATTTCCTGACGCCAAGATTTAGACATCTCTCCAACCTCTATCTACGTTACTGGTTGATCCTCCATTTTCTCTGTATTGGCAACCTCCTTCCATACCATCTTGCCAGGATTTTTATTGCCCCCTACCACTAAAACACCCTTTTGCTGCTTGAGATCCCGTCCACATTTACATTTGGCTGCCCTGTGCCCCTGTTTTTTACAAGAGACACAGAAACAAGGCACAACTTCATAAATTACCTCTTGAAAATGGCTAGAACTGCCATGCGGAGGACCCAGCCAAAAAGAATGCCTCAGAGGGCAAGATACATTCAACTCTACACAAATTCGAGCCACTTCAGGTCATGTAACGCATGCCGTAGCGTTATCCCTTTTCAAATATTTCCCAAAACCATCACCAATACTCCGTAAAATAGATTCCTGAAAATAGTTCGGAGGTAATCCTGGCAACATCAACCACACGAGAACCCAAGGCGAGTCCTCCTCCTCCATAAAATCCGGATTCCAATGAAATATCCGGAAAGGCGCACCAAGAATTTCAGAGTTGCCTCTAGCCATCACCGAAATAAAATCCTCTTCTTGAGCCATTCTCACCAATACATTGCGAGGGTTCCTCAATTGCCCAATAACAAGTATTGCTTTCAGCCCCCAACGATTCTGAATAAATCCCTGAATATGATCAAGCGAAGGTCTTCTACGTAAGAATTTTAACACCACAGAGAATCGAAACGATTCTGACGACAATTGCACTTCCACTTTTGAAAAGACAAAGAACATCTCACCATCTTGAAACTTCGGATCTCGATGTGGAATACGTACTTTAGGTAGCAGTTGAGGATTAGAGCCCACCACTTCCACGAATCGTCTTTCGAAAGATTCTGTCACACCCTTCCTACCTAGAGGATTCGACCCTGACTCTGTTTCCCGTCTAAGAACCACCCCATCCTTCCCTAAACCAGCCGGAGGCAGCATAGGGCCGGCACCCAGCGCCATGCACGAAGACTCGAGATCGCCTCAAACGTAGAGAGAAAAAATTACCCTAGTGCCACGTCATTAGGATATTGTTTTCTTTACAATGCTGTAATATGTGACTATGATAATCCTGACGTTGTAAAGGCTGGTTTGGAGCAAACTTTGGTCAAGCATCCTAGATTCTCCAGCAAGATGGTAAGAAATGTATCCTGCCTATAATTTATTCTCTGCTTCTTAATTTGCTGTATGCACGGGGTTTCTGAACTGCAGCTTGGTCGAAAATCATGGCAGCTTACTTGATCAATGCCATAAACTATAAAGTAAACCATGAGGCGAGCGAAGTGGCATTTTGATGAGTTGCTGGCCACTTGTACAGTTCAATATTCTTAACGTATTTAATTTGTTTCTATTTCATGAAGCAAATTAATTAAAGGTCGTTGATGGCAACAAGTACTGCAAAAATAAAAAATGGAGCCAGACGAAAGTAAATCTGGAGGATCGTATTATTGTTCCCGAATTGGATCCCAACATAGATTTTCCAGACAGATTTGTTGAAGACTACGTGTCAAATGTCACAAGAACTCCCTTAGACCTCTCCAAAACCATTATGGGAAGTTCACATTCTCAACATCAAAACCTCAGATGCAGAGGCTGTTGGGGTCTTTAGGATTCACCACTCGATGGGCGATGGTTCATCCCTCATATCCCTTCGCCTAGCCTGTACACGGAAAACCTCTGATCCAGAAGCATTGCCTAGTGTTCCAGTGAAAAAAGGAGCAGGTTCAACGTTTAATTCGCGGGATGGGCTTTGGTGGTTCTTTTTAGCAATTTGGCTGTTTTTAAGGTTGATTTGGAACACTTTGGTGGATGTCTTGCTGTTTGTGGCGACCATTCTATTTCTGAATGACACGAAAACTCCGATCAAAGGTGCAGCCGGGGTTGAGCTGAACGTCAAAAAGTTCGTGCATCGGACAGTCAGCATGGACTACATAAAGCTTGTGAAGAATGCAATGAACACGGTATGTACGTTGGTTCGCAACGGGAACCCATTTTATGCATGTAATTCCGTCTTAATTAATTAGTTGATTTATTTACTTGTATAATATTTCTTTACGGACCTAAACATTTCTTTTTTTCATTCAAGCTTGCAAACTAATGGTCCCATGAAGTTGGACACAATTTCATATATGCCATCAATTATACTTTGATTTGGATGCATTCCGATTTCCAACTTCTTTGAATGAGGTGGGATACAGCCGAAAACTTTTTAATAAGAAATTAAATGCTAAATGTACTTAAGAAAAATTTATTTATCCATATATTAGTTATTGATATGTTGAAAATCATAAAATTTGAATTTTAAAATTCGAATTTCAAAAGAAAATTAACAAATTAAATGAGTCTTATAAGTAAAACTGTAAGTACATGTAGTACTATTCTTTTAAAATATTTTTAAAAAAAATCAAACACATTTAAATAAAATAACAAGTCAGAAAATTTTAAAATCTATTAATAAGTTGTACAAAAGTTGTTAATTAATATAGTTTGTCATAACCTAATCCAAATCACCACCAATATATTAATAACTCGCATGAGCATCATTAAACCAACATGAATAACGAAATTCTATAGTCCGCACTACAGCTCAACTAGAACCAACTCTTGAGCCCATAAACGAGCCATTCAACATCTACTCCACTTGGTGCATCAGGTTTATAATGGCCCAAGGAAGATATGTCCCAAAAATACAACTCCACTGACAATCAACCCACCCTCCTTGAATTTCAGTACTTATAATCCATTAGAAACCCCACATGACAAAACACATTCACTGCCTGAACATATTTGTTTACCGAATTCAAGGTCGCAAACCACCTCCTCCTATGTCCATGATATCTCAAAACCAACCTCCACTCAAACCAATACGATTACATAAATGTCACAAACACAGTCTTAAACCACAAAATTTCTCAACCGTCTGAAAAAGTTAACAACCCAAGTTAGCCATGCATAGATGGACCAACAATTACACGATAGATCAGAGGGATACGAAAACACTTACCATAGCGAAGTGAGGTAGAGCAACTGGATTTTGGGGGCAAGGCATGGTGGCATTGAAAGGAGGGTTCAAAGAAGTAAGATAGCATGGCTGGACAAGGTGTGGCGGCCTCCACTAGTCACAGTGACTGGCTTAGCACAGAGGGAGAAAGAGAGAGGGGGGGAGGGGGAACGGAGTGACTTACCAATGACGGTGCAGTACAAACTTGGTATTGCACCAATTTATGATTACTAAAACTTTAAGTTAGTTATATAATATAAACATATGTAAAAAAGTTGGAATATATTTGTAATAAATCCCAAAGTAAACACCACCTGATCCCTCTCTAAAACCACATTGGGATGGCTATAATAAGCGGTTTTATCGTAAGATTGTTTCAAGCTGCACATGATGCTTAATTGTCAATTGATAAGCATTTGTTTATGCACTTTCTTTATACGATCCTATATACCTGATAAATAAAGCTTTTTTCTCATAATTTTGATTTGGATGAATTTTACAGTCTGTAAACGATGTTGTTGTTGGAATAACTCAAGCTGGCCTATCGAGATATTTGAATCGTAGATATAGTAAGTTTCCAACAACTCCATAGACGATCATTTTGTGATATATTAATGTATTGTCTAACCTCGCTTATTCATGCTGATCATGGCATTTTTAAAGTGAAAAGTCCCCACGATTTGCACTTCTGCTCAAGCAATTATGCATGGGTAGTACTCTAAAATATCATCATGTTTAGTTGTTGCAGTAATTCCCAAAGGAAGTAGATGTAGATCTTACCTTCTAGCTAGGAAAATAAAAGCAACTTCCTGGTAATGATATTTATCGTCTAATTGTAATACGGTATTAATAATTAAATGCTTAACTGATAAGTTCATGTCAATCATTGATTCCCTATCAAAAAATAATAAGATCACAATGCATGATACTCGCAATGATGATTAATAGTATATATAAGCTACCAACACTAGCATTAATGCTTATCCCTAGCTAATGCATATATAGTTCACTCATCATGTACAGGTGATCAGGATCAGCAAAAAGATGGGCGAGTGAAGCAAAGCAATAGCAATATCCCCAAAGGTATCCGCTATAAGATAATAGACTGCAGATTTTGAATAGAAAAATATTCCTCCTTAATCTTATTGACTGCTCAAAATATGTATTTATACAAGATCAAAACCAAAGCTATTTTAGGAAATAATTATAGGAAATAATTACAATGTTTACAAGGCAAGAATCTGTGATATTAACTACACTATCAGTTTTGAATTTAAACCATAACAGAGGAGTAGTCACACGGCTTGATTTGAGGCTAGAAGCATGGGCTGTTTGTCTTTAGCTTGATTGGAGCAATCTTCCTTAATACACCCCACAAGATTGAGCTTCCATCAGCAAGATCAATCTTGTTGCGCAGCAGTTCAGTCCGTTGCCTTGACAAAGGCTTGGTCAGCAGATCAGCAAGCTGATCATGAGTGTGGGCATGTCGGACATGAAGCTTTCCACTTTGAACAAGTTCCCTTACAAAGTGCAAGTCGATCTGAATATGTTTCATTCTTGAGTTATTGACCGAATTAAAACTTAAGTGTGTGGCTCCAAGATTGTCACACAGCAGGATGGGTGGCACTTTTAGTGGAAAACCAAGTTCAGAAAGTAAGGAGTTCAGCCACATGGTTTCAGATACGGCATTTGCTAAAGCACGATATTCAGCTTCCGTCGAGGATAGGGCAACGGCTCTTTGTTTCTTGGAGCTCCAAGAAATAGGATTGGAACCAATGAAACTGATGTAGGCTGAGGTAGAGGTCCGGTCATCAAGATTCCCTGCCCAATCTGCATCAGAGAAAGTTGTTAAAACTGAATTTGCATTGTTATGGAGCTGAATCCCATGAAATATGGTTTGTTTCAAGTAGCGAAGGAGCCTCTTAGTGGCTGTCCAATGGTTTGTGGTCGGCTTATGCATGAATTGAGAGAGCTTGTTGACAGCAAATGAGATGTCCGGACGTGTAAGAGAGAGATATTGAAGGCTACCGATGACACGCCGAAATTCAGTGCTATCAACAAAAGTTGTACCATCATTAAGTCTCAGGGAATTAGTGGTGGATAATGGGGTGGACACATCCTTGGCTCCAAGCATATTTGTGGTGGATAGCAGCTCACGAATGTACTGATGTTGAGATAAAAAGAGCCCAGCGCTAGTGGGAATAACTTCCACCCCCAGAAAAAAACTTAGAGTGCCCATGTGTTTGAGTGAGAATCTCTTGCCCAATTGCTGAATAATAGACTCAACAAACTGTGTATCACTGCCAATAATCACTAAATCATCAACATAAACTAGAAAATAGCATGTGATGGATCCAGATTTGCAGAAAAATAGAGAGGAGTCAGCCTTAGAATTTTGAAATCCAAGCTCTAGAAGAGCAGTTCTCAAGGCTGTATGCCAAGCTCAGGGAGCTTGTCTAAGCCCATAAATTGCTTTTCTCAACCGACACACATGATTGGGCTTATTCGGATCTTTGAACCCGGGTGGTTGCATCATATAAACTGTTTCAGTGAGATTACCATGCAAGAAGGCATTGTTAATGTCCATTTGCCTCAATTCCCACCATTTATCACAGCTATAGTTAAAACACATCTAATGGTGGCTGGTTTAACAACTGAACTAAAGGTTTCTTTGAAATCGAGTCCAGGTCGTTGATTAAAGCCTTTGGCCACTAGGCGGGCTTTGAACTTATCCACCGAATCATCGGAATGTCTTTTCACTCTAAACACCCATTTACAGCCCACTGGTTTGCAATCAGAAGGAGAGGGAACTAATTCCCAAGTGTCTTGCCTCATCAGAGCAGTAAGCTCATTAGATATTGCATCACGCCACTAAGGATGGTTAACTGCTTGACTCACACAGGTTGGTTCAACAGCTTGAAGAGTGGGATGTTTGGAAACCAAATGGAGTTGTTTGGGTTCAAATATGTTGTTCATGGAGCGGGTAACCATTTTGTGAAGACGAGTGTGGTCGGGGTCAACAGGTAGAGTGGGTGTGGATTGAGGTTGTCCTATAGTGGAAACGGGAACAGGATGTGGAGAATCTGAAGTGACTGTGTGTGGCGGATTGGAAGTGTTTAGTGGATCATTAGACACTAATGGAACCGAATGAGAAACAGAGTCATGTAATCCATCAGAGGAACAAACCGGAAGAGAAGAGACACAGAGGTTACCTGGAGGTGATGAGAGATCGGTGTGGACAACTTCCTGAAACCTATGTGGGGGTGCCGAATCATGAGAGGACCTCGCTTGCAGAGGCAGAAGCACGGCTGGAGAAGAGAAAGGAATGAAGCTGTTAGGGCACAGATGCGAGATTTGAGATGGAGGGACGGGCTGGGTTGGTTTCTGGGCTAGCACTGGTTGAAGTGGGGATTGGGCTTCGTCAAATAACACATGCCGAGAGGTATAAGTGTTGTGGGTCTTTGGATCCAAACTTAGATAGGCATTTTGGGTTTGGGAGTAACCAATAAAGAGACAAGGGATGGATTTGGGTTGCATTTTGTGAGAATTGTAAGGCCTTGTAAGGGGGTAACATAGAGACCCAAATTTTTTGAGTTTGAGGTAATTTGGTTTTTGGCCAAAAAGGACCTCAAATGGCGATTTATTGTTAAGGAGAGGAGTTGGTTGCCGATTAATGAGATACGTGACAGTTTGAAAAGCATGGGGCCAATAGGAAAGAGGTAAGGAAGCATCACAAAGTAATGTAAGACCGGTTTCAACAAGATGACGGTGGCGACGTTCGAAAACACCATTTTGTTGTGGTGTGTGAGGGGTAGTGGTAAAGTGAGTAATGCCATGATTTGTCAAAAAATGTTTGAGAGCAATAAATTCACCACTATTGTTAGAGTAAAGTGTTTTAATTTTGGTTTGAAATCGGGTTTCAACAACTTTTTTAAATTGTGGAAAAATAATTGACACACCCGATTTTGTGGCCATGGGGTAAAACCACATGTATTTCGTGTAGTGATCCACAAAAATGAGATAATAACGGGAACCATCAAGACCGATAGAGTGTGCGGGTCCCCAAACATCCGTATAAATAATGTCAAGAGGACCATTACTGGAAAGACTAGTAGAATGAAATGGTTATGCATGAGCTTTATTGATAGAACAAGAACTACATAACATGGACAATTTATTTGTGGTGGTAGGAAGAGAAAAAGAGTTAACAAGATTTTGAACAATTTTGTAGGAGGGATGTCCAAGACGCTTGTGCCACCCATCAAGCGATGTTCGTTCATGCACATTAGCAACCTTTCTTGAATGATTTCCCACTAGTGATTCAGGAAAGGTGTAGACACCGTTCTCACATGAACCTCTTAGTAGGATCGCCCTTGTGGTCAGTTCCTTCACAAGAAAATAAGAAGGGTGAAATTCAACATAGACATTATTTTGAGTGGTAAAGTGATGAACCGAAATCAATTTTTTTTAAGAGTTGGAACACAAAGGGTATCACGCAAAATAAATGTCCGTTTGGGTGAGTGTAAAGCTAAAGAACCAACATGTGAAACAGTCAAACCTGAACCATCACCCAGAACCACTTCATCAGTGCCATCATATTCGGAGTGAATAAATAGAGTTTGGAGATCACCAGTGATATTATGGGAGGTAGCAGAATCAAGAAGCCATTTTTGCTCTTTTGTTGCTGAAGTGGAAGCTGTGTTTGCTGTGATTTTATTGGACTGCAGCTAAGGACAATTTTTGGCCGTATGACCCAACTCATCATAGAACTGACATTTGGGCTTGTAGGGCCGCTGGCTATTATTGGACCTCCCAGGTCCATTTGAGCGACGTCCATCACGATTGCCATTTCAGGCTTGGCCCTGCCCAGAGTGAGATTGTGGCCCAGAGTGCTTATTGAAGCTCCTTTGTTGCCCTCCCAAAGAACCAGGCTTCCTAGTGGTGTAGTTTGCAGTGGCGACCAACTGCTGGGTAGCAGTCTCCAGACGACGCAGGTAGCTCTTATGGCCGACGAGGAGATCATGAAGCTCCTCAAAAGCAAGGGACCTTTCTCTTGCACGAATCGGCGCGGCAATCTCGCGGAACTCAGAACCTAAACCATTTAAAACATAAAGGGTTAGGTCATCATTGGAGATGGGATGGTCGATAATGGCAATCTCATCTGCCAAGGCTTTCACAGCATGCAAATAATCGGATATGGACCGATTCCCACGCTGAATTAAGGTGAGTTCCTCTTTTAATTGCATGGCTCTTGTGCGTGACTTGCTAGCATACAAAGTATTCAATTTTTTCCATGCCTCATGGGACATTTTTGCAGTGGCAATGAGAGGAGTGATGGTAGAAGAGGTGGAGGCAAGAATTGTACAAAGTATGAGCTTATCTTGCCGAACCCAATGAGTTTTGTGTAAGGCAGATATGGACGGGTCACTCGAAGGGGGCATTGAGAGATGCCAGTGACATAGTCAAGCAAATCATAGCCTATGAGTAAGGCTTCAAACTGGCACGCCATTGAGGAAAAATAGAAGGAGTCAATTTATCACTGATCTGAGCAGTGATATTGAGAGCAACAAGGGTGTTTTTGGTGGATGAAATTGGGTGACTGTTGAGGGGAATATGGGGTTGTTCTGAGGAGGGAGACATTGGAGGGTTGGAAAGGATAGGCTCGTTGGAGAGTGGCTCTACTGATACCATATAAGATAATAGACTGCAGATTCTGAATAGAAAAATATTCCTCCTTAATCTTATTGACTGCTCAAAATATGTATTTATACAAGATCAAAACCAAAGCTATTTTAGGAAATAATTACAAGAAATAATTATAATGTTTACAAGGCAAGAATCTGTGATATTAACTACACTACCAGTTTTGAATTTAAACCATAACAGAGGAGTAGTCACACGGCTTGATTTGAGGCTAGAAGCATGGGCTGTTTGTCTTTAGCTTGATTGGAGTAATCTTCCTTAATATCCGCCTTAGGACAATCATTTTCGTCAATCTTAAAAAATCTGCAGGAATACAGGTAAATTATCTTTCTTTGATATATAGTTTGAAAAATATAGCATCGATCATCCCAATATGCATGCCTTAATGCTACATTAATATTAAATCCAAGCTCTAAATTAAATGACTATATAAGCATCAAATCATCGTACCTAGTTAACAGATCGAATTTAAACAGGATATGGCTGATATGATGGCTAAGGGGTCAAAAATTAGGTGGGGCAATGTGATCGGATATATGTTCCTCCCCTTTTCTATTGCTTTGCAAGACGATCCTTTGGATTATGTTCGGAAAGCAAAGGCCACCATTGATAGAAAAAAGCTCTCACTTGAACCTATATTCACAAATATGTTTCTTGGGTTAGAATTCAGAACATTTGGAACCAAGGTACATACGTACATATATATATATAAATATATATATCCCATTACTTTCGCTTGACTCAAGTAATTTTATGATCCTATTTGTATTACAGTTACTGGTTGTCCATTTTCAAAGTTATGTGAATAAGATGACTATTGCTTTGTCAGTTGATCCAAGTGTAATTCCTGATCCTCACCAGCTCTGTAACGATATAGAAGAATCACTCAAACTCGTTTGCACTCAATAAAGGACTCATCAAGCTGCAGGATGTTGTCTAAAAAAATTAATTGATCTTGCATGCGATTCCAGAAGATATTCAAAATTAAGACTACTTTTTAATATGATATGGTATGATTTATTAGTTCAAATGAAAAAAATCTACTCAAGCGGGAACTCAGATAAATAAAAGATTTTAATAACTGATGTGGAATTACGTACATAAGTAGTGTGCTAGGTGTGTTAAAAAAATGTGTTAAATAGATTAATTTCTCTAAATAAAGTGGACCTAGCCATTTTTTGGTCGTTTAATGTTGCATGAAATATTTATATGGGCAGGAATAAATATTGTAAGACTTATTTAATATGTGTGTTAAATGGAGGACGTTGATCCTTGATCCATTTCAAACTGGTACGATGGCCTCTTGCTTCCTTAGAGCATTGGCAATGGCCTAGCCATTGCCAAGTCTAAAATTTGGCTAGAATCTCAACTTTTGACTATAACATTAACTTTTAGCTAGGTGAATCCACATTGGACTAGTCATCTTAAAGTTAAAATAATAATATAATATTATATATTTTAATAATATTTAACAATTTTTTTTTTTTTACTTGCAAATACACTTCATGTATATTTTTTTCCTCAACTTAATTATTCAACAAATACATTTTCCCAACCCTTCACATCCGAGAATCACATATACAAAGATGCCAACATTTCTTCTACCCAACCCTTCAAATAGTTGTTATTGTCACAGGAAAAATCGTATCCAGAATTATACATAAAAGGCTCAGAATCTGTAGAGGTCCCCCTAAAAACACCTTAATTATCACCAAGAAGTTCACGAGCTGCCTTCTCAAGAAATTCCTTGGCAGCTATTTGAACCGATTGTTTTTCAAATGATTGATACTTCCGCTTCTATTGGACACTCCTCTTTAGTTACTTCATCTTTGGCCCCTCTCCTCTACTAATATTTCTCATACTTTGCTTCTGGTCTACAAAAATGAGCAATCCCTCAATGCAAAGAGCTAAAAATGGTTAAAGATTCATGAACATAACAATTAGAAAAGAACAATTTACCTGGGGTCAGGTCAGGCAAAGAATGCTCAATAAAACGTGTTGCAGCCTGATAATTCAAGGTAGTAGAAGGTCGAAGTGGTGTTTGAAGAACAAATTCAAAATCATGCAATCAGTTAAGAGGAAAATGAACTACAGCCAACACAAGAATATTGTCATTAGAAAATGAGATTCTAAAAAAAATCAAATTTGAGCATATGATAGTATGCTCTGCATATTAAATGACCCAGCCCAGTCACTTTCATCTTAAAATAAAGTAAAATCTTCATAGTAAGATTAGGAGTGCCCTTGCACTTGCAGCACCATTCACAATGACATTTTAAGATGAGAAATTTACAACAAATGTCAAAATTTCAAAGAGACAAATGTACCTTTACTCAAGTCTATGAACCTCTCTAGTTTGTCTTAATACAAGCTTATCTTTCCTAAATCACATGGGCAGGGGAAAAAACAGTTTAGCAAGAGCTAACATCAAAAGTTCAAAATAGTTTGAATCAAACAATCAAATCCAAAAAGCAAATTATACAAGTGCATATAATGAGCCCTTTATCTCCCAAATGTATAGACCAACAGAGAAAAGACCGATATAACCATACTCTAACATCAAATACAAATATACAAATTATCATATGCTGAAGCAAAGAATCAAACACAAATCCACAGTACGAGAATACTTACAAGCTCTGATTTGACTGGATGGTCATCTGGGTGAACCCCAGAGCACCTCAAAAAACAGCAACCAAATATGTGGCCTACCATTTTATACTTGACCAATCAGAAAGATGAATCAGTTTCACACCAAAATGAATTAAACAAACATAAAAAGTGAATTCAATAACAATTAAACTAAATACTAAATATGGGTTCTGCTCCTAGTTTGTGCCTCTGCAGTTTGTAAGCCATCATGTCAGGAAACTATTTTGGTGTTCTACAGTTTGTAAATATGGGTTCTGCAGTTTGGAAACTATCTTTAAAAACTTAATGCATACCAGTTTGTAAATATGGGTTCTGCAGTTTGCTTGTCGTCCTGAAACTATTTGTTCTCTTACAATATTATTTTCAGGAGGTTGATAGATTTCAGGAATTGGAATAGGAGTTGAAGCTTAGAGGGTACAGTGGCATTTGGAAGGTGCAATTATCAAAGATTCATAAGAAGCAAATTCACAACTACACATGTTGAAACGAATGGAAGATGAATATACTTTAATCATGATCACTCTCCAATAGTTATAAGTGCACAATAAACAAATGCAACGCATAACTCATGGTCTGTTTCCATAGCAAATTCATAGCAATGTTTGTCTAGTAATGTTTGCAGAAATGCAGGAAACCCATCCTCCCAAACCTCTCATTACAACCTTCCAAGCAAATCAAGTCACCCAACTTTCAAATCGACTTTTGAGCTTCGACTTTGCATTTCCTCTTCTTCCTCTGCTATGGATATATCGTGCACACTAGAGAGAGATTCATGTTACTGGCCTTATTAAAACAAGCATTAAATCAAAATATAGACAAATACAATCACAAATTCTCTTATTAGTTAAAAATCAACAATTCGAACAAATAAACGAAACCCACGAATGTTTTAAAATTTAACACACACCCAGACTAGTATTTCTAAGAAAAAATTGGGACATACGTTGATCTCGGCAGTCTAGGGCAAAAATCAAGTCCTCAAAATCCAGATACTCTGTGTTGCTGAAAGAGTCGATGGATACTCTGCAAATGGTTGAAGCCGAGTATGGAAAGAAAAAAAAGTGGTAGGGGGGAGGGAGTCGAGGGTATAGAGAGAAGATGAAAATGAGAAAAAATGGAAAGAAAAAAAAACACAGACAAGGGGAGGGAGGTGGTGTTCGGCGAGGGTGCAGAAAGAAGACGAAAATGGAAGGGAGAAAGGAGAGGTGCGAGTTCAGTATTTGGCGTGAGAGAAATGGAAGAGAAAAAGAAAGAAAGGGAAATGGGGGAGCTGAAAATCGAGGGGAGAAAAGAGACGTTGGAGCTAATTTTACACAATAAAATAATGTTTGGTCCTGCTACAGTCGCTGGCCAAGTTTGGAGAATCAGATGGAATTACTGTAGCTCAAATGTCAAACCAGTGAGCTTTGGCTAGTTCAATGCAGAGCAATTTTAACACTTTTAGCTATAATTTGACGAGACACTGGCATTTGGCTAGGCCAATGCCAGTGCTCTTAATAGCCATTATAGCCACTTTCGCGTCTCCTACGCCAAGCCCATCATATATATAATGGGCCAAGGGCTTATTGAAATCCAGGTATGGAAAGGTCCATGGGCCAAGGCCTTAGATTAAAGATGAACATCTCTATCTGGACAAAATGGATAGTATCTATTTTATATAAAATATATGAAAAAATCTGTGCATCAGCCTTCCGTACGCCTCAGCCAACCCACACCCTACGTGTTAACTCATTGTACCGTTCGATTTTTTTTTTCTTGATTTGAGATAGTAAACTTAAAGAGATAAAAGTGAGAAACGTTGAGACAGAGAGTGAGAGGAGCTTGAACACTTGAGGAGAAAGATGTCTGTTTGATGAGAGAGAAAGTTTGAGCGAGAGAGGTGATGATGAGAAAGAGAGCTTGAGGAGTGAGAGAGGTTGAAGAGAGAGAAACATGAGAGAGAGCTTGAGGAGAGAGAGGTCGAAAAGAGAAAACTTTATGAGAGAGGTGATGAGAGAGAGCATGAGGAGAGAGAGACGTAGACGAGAGAGTTGATGAGATTGACATTTAAATAAATAAAAAATAAACAATATGTGTTGTGTGTGTTAAACAGTTGTGGATGCGTAGCAATACTCAAAATATATATAAGACTTTAATTATTTCACTTCGAGAGTAAAATGTTAAAAATATTTTTTATTTTATATTAAATCGATATTATTCATATCATTTAAAAGGAAGAAAATGATATTTCGATGTATTCGTAAGATATCAATAAATATTCTAAAGTCCACCACGTTTATCTCTGTCGCTAAAGTTTGAACTTTATATGTTTAAGAGAAATTATCCTCATCATCCACACATCACATATTATATAAAAAAAATTTTCTCTTATAAAATATGCAGTGTATAGATAATGATTAAAAAAATTTAATTAATTTAGAAAAATAAAATCTAAAAAAATTAATAATAATAAAATATATGATATGTGATGTGTGGAGGTGATAAATTATAAAATTCTATATTTAATTTAGTATTGTACTTAGAGAATGACTGTAATTATATTTTTTCCTGCTGATCTGAACTTTCATTAGCTGTAAAATTGAAGAATCCTGACTTTTTCTTTTGCTTTGAAAAAAGAAAAAGTTACTATGGCTTTAAATTTTTCAAAAAACAATTTTTTTTTTTTTCGAATTTTCTTATAGGAGAGTACAAAATATAAAATTAAAGATAGATTTAAAGGAACATATGGATGCTTTCCAGCTATAAACAAGTTTTCAGGAAGTTATTGAAATTACAGAAGTATGAGGGAGTTTTCAGCAAACGAAGCACGTCTATATTATAGGCGTTTATGTTCCTGAGGGTCCTAACGTTAAACCCTCGTCTCGATTCAACTCATATGACTTGACACCGAGTACACTCGCTAGCTTTCACTCGTACGGTCACGTATGGCAATTATCTCCGATTTCCAAGAAGAGGAAGACAGCAAGAAAACTTCCTCGTCGTCAGCTACGATGGTGCCGTTTAGCGCGGCCTTCGATCCGTCGAGCCCGCTAGGGTTTCTCGAGAATGTTTTCGACTTTCTCGCTAACGAAAGCGACTTTCTCGAGAAGGACACGGCGGCGGCAGAGATAGAGGCGGCAGTGAGGGCGGCGAAGGAAAAGAGGAGTAGGAAGAAGAAGGCGGAGGCTGCTGCCGCACAGGAGAAGAGGAGGAAGGCAGAGAAGGCAGCGATCGAGGTGGAGAGGGAGGAAGAGAAAAAGGTAGTGAACGAAGAGAAGGAGGAGGCGATGGAGGTGGAGAAGTTGGAAGAGAAGAGCGGAGTTAGAGGTACGGATTATTCTGTTTTCCTTTCTCCCTGGAATTTCTTGTTCTGTGTTGTGTTTGTTGAGACAACTGAGGGTCGTATGGAGGTTGATAGAGAGAGGAATACCGGAATGGGAATTTGAAATTCAAGAATTTAATCATCTTTCGATGATTCTTTTTTATTTTTTCCTTTTATTTGGTTGCTTATAAAAATGAGATAAAGGGATAGACTATAGAGAATAAAGAGGGAGTGAAAAGACTTAACTTTTAAAGTTTTGAACTTTTTATTGCCTATCCTATTTCCTGGGTTTGATGGTAATGTTGATCACTTGACCCACTCTTTTGTTCTGGGTTACTGAGAAATTGAGGTAGACAATAAGAGTCCCCCATGTGGCAAACTGATAGGGCCACATAGCTGGAAACATGTTTAGAAACAAAAACAAAATTGAAACTTAATCAATGATATGTTGATTTATTTGATGAGTTCTTTTTTTTTCTGAGCCATACACTCCTAACGCTTCTAATTGGCACCTACGTGAGTCTGCATCCTGCGACCTCTTTACATTTTTAAATTGATAATTCAGGATGAGTCTCGTGGCTTGAATGTTGCAGTAATCTACTTTAGGGTGAGTCTGGTTGTCTTAAAGACCAGTGGCGGAACCAGGAATGTGTTGTAAGGGGGCCGAGTAAAGTTAAAGCTAAAATAAAATATTTTTTGTTATATTTTTAGATTAAAATAATTTATAAGATCAAAATAATTTTATAGAGGGGGTTAAGATAATTTTTTATAGAGGAGGCCAACACAATATGAGATTAATATAATCATATTAAATCATAAAAAATTAAAAAAGTGTGAAGATACTGATTTTTTTGACAAGATTTTAATTTCACTTGCTCTTGTATTAGAAGGAGCAACTTTTTCTAATATATATAAACTAAATTAATATATATATATTTTCCAAATTTTGGGGGGGCCATGGCCACCCCCTGCCCCAACGTAGGTCCGCCAATGTTAAAGACCTCAAGAAATGTCTATGAGCACATCCAACTTTTCATTTTATTTATTTATTGTTTGGAATGTCTGCGCAGCTCCAAATAGAGGTAACGGCCTTGATCTGGAGAAGTATTCTTGGACGCAGTCCCTGCAGGAGGTCACCGTTAATGTCCCGGTGCCAACTGGAACTAAAGCAAGGTTTGTTGTTTGTGATATTAAGAAGAACCATCTGAAAGTTGGACTCAAGGGTCGTCCCCCAATAATTGATGTAAGTCTGCTTGCAGGCTTTTCTGTAGTGTGCTAAACCTTATGCTGGATTTGTTGCTTCCTTCTATGTAAAATGCTGCATTCAGCTTATTTTTACCTTGGCTCATCATGCACTTTGAATGCTTGCAGGGGGAGCTTTATCAGCCTATAAAGCCTGATGATTGTTTTTGGAGCATTGGTATGTTATCATTAAATACCTGCATGAACTAGTTGAAGCTTAAAATTTGATTAGTCCACTCAAGACAAATTTGCAAGTTGATTAAGTTCGTGAATGGAAGACATTAGTGGGAAGTTCTTACTATTACCACACAAAAATGCCAAATATATGGTTAAATCAATCATATCAATTCTGTACATATTTGAGTGTTTGGGCAGAGTTTGGTAGTCCATTGTTTTTGTTGTCTTTTTTATCAACAGCCATGAATGAAGTCTCTTAGTTGCTCAATAAATCCCCTTGTTTCAGAGGATCAGAATGCCATATCTATTCTTTTGACCAAGCACAACCAAATGGAGTGGTGGAAAGCGGTGGTCAAAGGTGATCCTGAAATCGATACCCAGAAAGTTGAGCCTGAGTCCAGCAAACTATCTGACCTGGATCCAGAAACACGGCAGACTGTCGAAAAGATGATGGTAAATAATTGATGCTTTATTGCTAAATTTGGCCTTTGGCTACTATCTCCATGTGCATGTTTGGTTGTTTCACTGATCCTCTTTCTTATATTTCTTTTGTTTGATATGTAAAAACATTATCAATAGGAAGAGGCCCAAGTACATATACAATAGAGAACACCTAGTTAAGAGGAAGAAATAGAAACATGAAAATCATGAAAATCTAGCCCATTGAAGTCAATAGCTTTATTAGCTCATGAAAATCCTCTGGTGAGCATTCCTTATCTTTCCTTTCTGGTTAGACTTTTTAGCATTGTGGCCATGTTTAATTATTCCACGAGTGCTTGTGAGTCATGCTACCAAATAATTTTGACTAATTAAGTGTTAAACGACGTTATGTTAGTATAAAAGCCATTTGTATTTCTTAGCCATTTGTATTTCTTCTTGTTGAATTCTCCTGATTTATATAAACATTTGGGTTTCTATGTTTTGTATTTGTAGAATTTTGCTCGGACCATGTAATTATTTAGGTACCAAATTAATTCCTGGTAAATTAGGTAGGGGAATCTAATTTGTCCGTAAGAGCATGTTCTGACCAAGCATCTGTGTTTTTCATGTAAAGTTCCCAAAATTATTATTGAGTGTACCAAATTATTGGCAGAAAGTTGAGTTGAGGAATCCAATATATCTTATAAGGCATGTTCCAGTCGAGCCTTTGGTGGTCACAGTTGTAGCTTTTGGCCCTTTAAATAGAGTTTCCGAAATTATTCTTTAGGAGGACAAATAATATTGGTATGTAAGTCTAGCTCTAGCTGCCCTTACAGTAGAGTTTCTAGCCAAGTCCTCCCTCCCTCCCTCCCTCCCTCCCTCACTCACGGGGTGTGCTTACTCTATCTGGCATCTAAAGATATAGATCGTGTTCTGGTGCCGCCACAGAAGTTGAGCGCTTTATTTGCACATTGAGCCTTGTCTCATGTTCTACCCTTCTTTTGCAAAATTTTGGTTGGTCTCAGTGTTTTGATCTTTGTAATTGGTTTGTGATTCTGGAGTTTCTTGTTCTTTTTTTCCAGTTTGATCAGAGGCAGAAGACTATGGGCCTCCCAACCAGTGATGAGATGCAGAAACAGGATATTCTGAAGAAATTTATGGCTGAGGTAAATACTTGAGCTTTTGATTGCTAAATTCCCCTCACTAATGGAATCTGTAAAATGGTATGGTAATAAATGTTTGATTTGCTGCAGCATCCGGAGATGGACTTTTCTAGGGCAAAGATGGCTTAAATGGGACTGTTTTGGTTGGTGATGCTCTCTGCGCGACCTGTAATGTACTCCAGCTTTCCCATTTGTATGTTGGTACAACTTTTGGACTTTTTTTTCTTTTTTTTTTTCCTCCCTTTTCTTGGAGGACAAGTTATGGACTCTGGATGATATTTTACTAGATGGAAAGGAATGTAGTCTTTGTTTCTTTTCGTCTAGCGGGTATTTCCAAGTTTTTCCAGTACTTCATGTTTCTTGCCTTACAATGAGGACCTGTAGTAGAGGAACATGCTCAAGCAGACTGGGCAAAAGGAAACTAAAGGATATGTTTGGTTGTCAAACTCATCTCGACTTATTTTAAACCAATCACTGATAGAACTTATTACTTTTTCAAAATTTCATAAAAAAAATTAAACATATCTCAATATGTTTCATATATTTTCAGGGCGATCCTAATGTTACGGTTGAAAGATTATAATGGTTCTTTTATGGTGGGGTGAAGTTCATAGCACTATTCATTTTGTCAAGATAAGAGATGGTTTGGATCTAATTATTATTCACAAATTTTATCTTATAAATCTTACTTCTATTCATAAACCATCTCATCTCATCTTTCAATCCAAATGCACCTAAGTTCTATATTGGCTTTTAAAATAAAATAAAAAGATATACATATATTATACTTGTAAAATAAGAATATTTAAATGATTTAGAGTAAGAATAGGTGAGTTGTTGTGCAGGATTTTGTTAAAGTAACTAGTTAAAATAAATAAGATAAGTTTTGGTTAAACATTTTGGATAGAAGTTTAGATAAGCCATTGAGAATACTCTTATCTGGCTTATTAATAAACACCCATCATTTCTTTTAATTTTATCAATCTGAACGTATTAAGAAGTTGATTTTATATATTACTCGACACTTCTGTTGGGAGTAATATAGCTCTGTTGTATCTATCCACAGCACCAAGTAGACTTGCTAGCCACAAGGATGGTATCCATAAAGTTGGCTCAGCCCAGGCTTGGTCTTTTGATCCCTTCACAACTTTGGGCAAGCTCAGGCCTGCCATAGTTGCAAAGTTCCTGCCTGATACCAATCTCTCCAGCTTCTTTCTTCTTCTTCTTCTTCTTCTTCTTCTTTTTAGTTCAGCAGGGGGAATAACAAGAAGAAAGAAGAAGAATATTACCCAATATCGCACAAACTATTCGAGTCTATAAATGTGACTAAAAATGATAAAATTTAGAATAAAGAACAACACTTTCTCGTGTTTTAACCGGTGAAGTATGTTCTTTTTATTTTTCTTGATCAAAAGGCTGGTTGGAGTTTTTATTTTTCTTTTTATTTCCCTGAAATTAGGTAGTGAAAGGCCTCTTCTTCATTTGCGGCTGAAGAATAAGAATAATTCTACTTATCATTCTTGCACACCACACACGACACTTATTTTATTTTATTTTTTATTTTTCTTATAACAAATATGTGGTGTATGAATGATAAGTAGAACAACTCAATTAGTTTAACAAGAATAAAAAAAATAAAAAATATTAAAAAATAATATTAAAATATGTAAAATTTATAGTGTAGAATGATGAATAGCATTCCTCGAAGAGTAAATATTCTAGGCAGCTAATCTAAAGGATATTTATAGTTGAAGATGCTCTTAAAATGGTCATTACTCTTGGGTGTCACAGTAGCTGAGTGCCTCCTTGTTTGGACAAAAACCTGAAAGTGAGGAGGCAGACACCTTTCAATTCCAAGCTGTGCATAATAATGCAACCACTTTGTGACACTTGCCTGTACTGTACATGATTCTTGGGGGTCACTCTCACACACTCTTTCCATAAAAAGGTTATGGGCTCAGTTTGGGGGCACCACCCCAGTTGTCTTGTTCTGAGGCAGGTCCATTGACCCCACAGATTTTAGCCCAAATCCAAGAAATGACTCTTGTTTTCATCTGCTTTTTCTAGAGTCTACAATTTTTTATTTTTTATTTTTTTTAACCCTTGGAGGGAGACTCAAATCCTAATAAAAAGAACTAAGGGGCCATAAAGGTTCTATAGCAATATTTGAATGTGTTGTTTGTCCATTTCTTGTGCTGCTTTCATACTTGCACCCTGCATTTCCATTGAAACTTGACAGAATTGATTTTTAATTTTGGAATTTATGTACATGACACCTTAAAGATTAAGATTTTTTTACATTGATATATAGATGATCAGAAAATCGGTCTGAATTACAGATTTTGTATACATAAATATCTATAACTATATTTGTAGGTTCATATCATGGGAAAAAAAATTATATTTGCAAGTTGTTTAAAATAATCTCTTATTTGATACCAAGTGATTGACGTAAAAAAATAACATATATATATTATTTAGAAAAATTCTTCTCATCAGTTACTATTTATTACTCCACACCTCACATCTTATAAAAAAAAAAAAAATTATAAGTATAAGATGTGGGACTAAATAATAGCTGATGCATAATATTTTTCTATTATTTAATATATAACGAAACGTCATGGAATGAAGGTCAAGAGAATTATGAATAATATTATTTCTCTTTGGCTTGCCACAAATCTAGTGTTTATTACGAGAAGAGGAGGTCATTTAACTAAACTATTCAAATGAGGGATGTGGATCGATGTTGACATGTTTTTGTGCTAATCATGTCAAGTGAGTTCTCGGTTACCAAATAAATTAGACAACTATATTTTTACATCTGCTGTTTCATACAATTATTCGATAAAATATTATTATTTTTGAATTTATTGTATTTTATAAAAATTATAACGTAAATAGTGTGATATTATTATATATTGCTCGTAATAATATTTTAATCGCTTTGAGAGTTTCCAGCAATTATTTGAAAGAAAGGGCCAAGAATAGATGGTGGTTTTCAGAATTTCAGGGGCAAATTATAGCTAGCATTCATTAAAAAGTTGATAATTGAATGAAAAAAATTATAAGGTGGCCTAATATTATCATCATTATCGATGTTGATCATGACATGACAATTTCATTGTTCCGCTAGGTTTAGGAACGAACATATATGCTTCGCATATTCTGGGATTTTTTTTTTTTTTTTAGTGGTGGAGTCTTCTAGAGTATATGTAATAATTAGATAAAATGAATAGAGATGAACTGTGAAATAAAAGAAGCCTAAGTTATTCATATAATATATGTACGTGATTTTTATTATAAAAGATATTGGTGCTATATATTAATAGAGCAATACTACATACAGTCTCTGTTTGGATATTACATTACAAGTGTAGTTAGTTTTATCTTTATATTTTTTTAAAATTACAATAATATCTTCATCACAATAGTACTTTTTTTTATTTAATGAAGATATTACACATACAATTTCCCTTTAAAAATTGTAAATAAAATTTCTCATATTAATATCTGTTACAAATATCAACAGAAAAAGAGGAGTGCATAAAGCCAGAGAACCCACTTCAAACTATCTCTTTTCAAAATTTAAACTATTTCTACAACCACAATAATAATAATAATAATTATTATTATTATTATTATTATTATTATTATTATTATTGTTTGTTCAATTAGATCATGATCGATAAAAATACACTTTTTTTTTTTTTACTAGCTAGGTTACCTTATACGACAACTTAACCATAAAGGCATAAATTTGTTGTTACAGCATTCAAATACTCCAAAAATGAAAAATTATTGTGACATGATAACTATCTAATCTCACGCATGGTCCGATATTAATATATAATACAACATGTCACTATAACATTTTTGCTAATGACATGATGTGCCAAAACAAAGTCTTAAAGATTCAATTCATCTGGGTCGTATTATTTTTCAGTGAAAATTCCAAATTATCAAGTCCAAATAATTGACAAACAACAACATGCATGCATTCCAAGTTGGACATTAGAATGTGATGTGGCATCCCACCACTTGTCCCTCAATTTTACTACTGTTTTGTTCTTTGTTAATATCTAATATTTTAATTAAATACGTATAAGTGGACCTCCACCTAAATTGGACAGACCCAGGATATGTCCCTATCCCTATTTAAAGCCTCTGGGCTCTGGGACCCTAGCAGCTGATCCCGGGTGGGTGTTGATCAGCATAAACTTGCAGATCCTTTTGGCATATATATCAAATGTTATTTTTCTCCCATATTGGAGTCATCTGTCAAGTCATGTTATCGTTTTCTTCCTGTACTTTTTCTGTATATCTTCTTGTACTGCAAAGAATCAAAAAATATATAATACTTTTGAAAACTTGATGAAACGGTGATAATTAGTTTAATTTGTTGTATATTATATATGGAGGAATATTATAGATCAGTTATTATTAAATTTCATAATTTATATTTATAATTTATTTATTTATTTATTTATTTATTTATAAATAGAGTATGAGAATGATGCCGAAATGTTTTGTATATAGCGTAGAATGTGGACGGTGAATACTGTAAAAAAATTTCATATATAATGCTTTCAGGGTCGATCCATTTGGAGACTGTACTGCATGCCTGACGAACACGTACAGCCCCATAATAAATAGATAACGACAATACGGCAATAAATTATATATATATATGTATTGGTTTTGGCTACACGGCATTAGTACTGGTGAAGCTAGCTGTGTATCGATCATGGAAGAAAAGTACTTGAGATTTGAGTTGTCTGAATGGGGTTTGGAAAAGGATTTTTATCCCATAAAATAAATTTATAAGGATCATGAAAAACAATAAAAAGAAATCAAAGAGTTTTGATGAAAGTGGAGCACAGATCAGCATAACTACACTCCTAATTAAAGTCCTAACTTAGCAGCAAATTGAAAGACGAATATATTATTATTTTCCGGTGAAAAAAAAATTATTATGTAAACCGTCTATTTCACATATTCATGCATGCTTTTTCCCAAATGAAGGATAGAAGATTGTGGAAGCCATACAGTACATGAGTAGCACCGATCTATTGGACAATGATGCTATCACTGTCCATTTTACGACTTTTCCGTTGCATTCATATTCAGATGTGATGTTGATGGTGATATAAAACTTTTTAGTTGTCCCATTTTTAACTCAATATTAATTAATACGGAATATTAACAACGTTAAAGTGAAAAAAATAAAGTCAAAATAAAATCAATCTCACACAAACACAAGATTTACGTAATTTAAGGATACTTTTATAAAGATGTAGACGATTTTATTAACATAAAAGTCAAATATAGTGCGGCAATACAATGACCATACAAGCTCGAGATAATATTAACAACGTTAATATTAACAACGTCAAAGAGAAAATAAATAAAGTCAAAACAAAATCAATCCTACACGAATACAAGATTTACGTGATTTGATAATTTAGCTACTTTTATAAAGTTGCAGACGATTTTATTAACATAAAAGTCAAATATATAGTGCGACAATACTAGGACCATACAAGCTCGAGATAATATTATATATATAAATCCTAATTAGCGGATCGTGTCGGGTCAATTCAAGAACGGCTTTCCATATTTGTCGATACATTTTATAGCTAAAGCCTCATTGAAAATCTATAAAAAAATCCGTAATAAATTTTGATCAAATTAAATTATCAAACAAGATCGTCACAAAATAGAACTAGGCTCCACACAGAAAGCCCAACACGGGATGCATTCAAAACTGTTTACTTAGGTTTTCAAAATTGCAATCTTTGATGGAAGAGACATAGATCAATAAAGTTAATTATATAATATTTATTATTAGTTTAGCATTGTCCAAATTACTTATATTGTCTATATTAAATGAGTAATAAATATTATATGACTCATTTTATATGTTTATCTTTGATTTGTTGCTTCAACCAAAACTTTACAAGATCTTTTTTTAAGAGTTTCTATATATATATATATATGTCACAAGTCATGTCAACATAACTCAACCTCTTCATAAGAATAACATTGAAATTAGAGGCATAACTGATCTAATCATATCTACCAAAACGATAATAATATCGTAGAAAACTATACAATTTAGTCTGATGTGTTTTTCTCGACGATGAGATAATCTCATACTAAATGAACATGCATTAATATACGATATTAGAAAGCAGGATATATTAATATACGTACGATGGAGATGGTGGAGAAACTGTAATCCACGTTATCTGAGTGTTATGACGGCTGATTTTAATCATTTAAATTAGAATCTATATTAATGGACAAAGTGGAGTGGGAAGGCTAGGGCAGCAGCTTTTCTAAGAAAAGGAATGGTGACAAAAACAGTCATTCATATATACTGCAAACTAAGTTTGCAAAGGAACGACTAAATTCACTTCATCTCATCCTCCATAAACATGAATTTACTCTTGAATTCAACTAAGTAATTATGTGCAAACATGAGTTTGCTCTCAAATTCCAATATGTTATTATAAGAAAACTGTTTATTTTTTATTAATTAATTATTTTTAAATAATTATTTCTTATCCATATAAATATATTTTCATCATAAATAATTATTTTTAATTTTCTATCAAAATAAATATATTCTCATCATAAATAATTGTTTTTAATCTTAATAATTCGTCTTAAATACTTAATTTTCTTGTATCAATCAGCAACAAGGCACCCCGCCGTTTTCCTTTTCATTGATTACAAATTATAACATGATTGCATCAATACTGGGTGGGCCAAACAGGATGAAGCAATAATATTATGCGGATCGACCCAGGTATGTGGCATGCAGCCTCAATAATTTCACATGATAATTTTATAAAACAAAAAGATATTCCATTTCATTCTTTTGTCTGCTATATTCTCTTACAAAAATTCGGCCGACAATGTGGGCAGGGCATCAATCCATAATTTCCCATTGAGTACATGGACATCATCTTTTTTATGGAGGTTCTAGGCAGCTTTGCTTTTACAATTTCTTTTTCTTTTGTTTTTTTTCCTAATGTGGGAATTTAAGGTTGTGTAGCTCTCACGAGGAAACCCTAAGTGTGTGTATATATATTTATATATAGAGTAATATTATATATCATATTATTATCTTATTTTCATCTCATTATGTAAGATGTGACATATTTATTATTATTAGATAATAAATAATCATCTAAAAAATAATCATTCAATAGTAATAAATATATCACATCATATATAGTAGGATAAAATTGAAATATGTATGAAATTTTTCAAACCCAGACACACCCCTCAGCACTCCTCATTGTTCAAAAGAAAGGAGCTAGCTAGGGGCATATACCTCACTCGACACTTTCTTTTTGGTTGAGATTCTTTCATCCTTTCTTCCATTTCTCTATTTTTTTTATAGAAAAATGGTAAACACACATCATTTTTTATAATATTTTATATAATAATATTTTAAAATAAAAATTATTTTTATAAATTAATTTGTAAAAATAATATCATTTTATAAAAATATTCTTCTTTTATAAAATATATTATAAAATATGTTTGTGAGCATCATTACTCTACTTAGAGGCTCAAATTCCTTGTCGAGTCCACAAATTTCCTTTCAAACTTGAAAGCTATTTGACCTATAATAGTAATTAAATCATATGTCTGAAAAGAAACGCATGGTGGGCTTTTCCTATTTAGGTATTGTGTTCAGTGTTCACATTCATCCCAAGCTGTCGCTATCCTAGGTCCCACCACTTAAAATAATAAGCTTTCCCCACATGAACCTTTACAAAACAAAAAAGTAAAAATAAAAAAAAATAAAAAATAAAAAAAGGGTTAAAAAATATAGAAAGTAATTAATAACTAGTCATTAATATTCTAATAAATTTGTAACATCTGTTTTGCACCAGATATATTATATGAATGGAATATAGATAGATTATTTGAATATAAAATATTGAACTATTTCCAAAAAATGATTATGGTAGTTAACGTTTATAAAAGTAATAGAAAAACTGATCACCAAGTGGCACATATTATTATTACAAGTTTTCCTGGCCAATTAAAAGGCTGGTAGAATCATTATCTTTCAAATGAACAAAAAATACAAATATTAACAAATTACTAAATTATTTTTCATTGGTAGAAGAAATAAAACAATAAGTATATAGATCTTTAAAAAAAAAAAAAAAAGTTATGATCTCTACTTTGTTTGAACATGCATGAGAAAGAATAATTTTACACTTTGGATAATAAAATGAGATAAGATAGTTTTAGATGGGTTGAATAAAATATTATTAGAATATTATTTTTTAATATTATTATTTTAGGATTTAAAAAAATTAAATTATTTATTATATTTTGTGTGAAACTTTAAAAAAATTATAATAATAAGATGAGATAAGATAAAATATTTTTACTATTTAAACGGGCTAATAAACTTATATATATGTTATTTTTTAATTTCCGCCTAAAACAACATATGAATTTTGGAGAAATGTATATATATGAATTTTATTTTATGGAATAAAACTATTCTCTACTAGCCATGTATTCTTTGAGTTTGTAAACGGGACAAAAGTTTGGTAGAAGCTTTAGATTATTTACCTCTTAAATTTCAAGAAAATACTACTTTTCACTGTTCCATTCTATCGTTATGATTTGTTATTCTATTTTTTAGTTTTTTTTTATTTAATGATTAAATAAGTATTTTTTAATAATATTGTGATTTTTTATTTTTTAAAAAAATATTTAAAAGTGTTAAAAAATACATATATAAAAAAGTTTTAAAAATAAATCCTATAAATAATGGTAACTCCTAACAGATGGCGGTGGCTGTAGAGCCGTCTTAAATCAAATTGACCGAGAATTTGAATAAGTTGATCAAATTGATAGACAGAATCTTATCTTATCTCGCTTCCTTTCACCAAAAAAAAAAAAAAAAGTATATCTAGATATACTAATGATTTTTTCTTCTTTTGTAAGAAGATGATGAACAAATCGATTGGTCCACTGTTTTTTGAAGCTGCTTTAACAATCCGACATGGGTAAAGTGGAGCAGATAAAAGTTGTATCATAAAGCTATATATATTATATGCCAAAGTAATCAGGTATTTAATTCATTCTTTAACATGGTTTTTGGTACAAAAGCAGCTACATCGACTTTAACTTGGTATATATATTTTCTTCTTCCGAATCACAAACCGGCTAATTCATTAATTAATATCAACATGCTTGCTTGCTTTCTGAGCAGACACCAGCAAATTCTTATCTGATTAGGTCTAATCTATGATGGTTTAGGCAATGCTCATGAATTGAGATTTTTGTACACACTTTGGAGATTCTTTTGATCAACTTGTACTATTATTTTATAGCAAAACCAGGACAAATACTTACCAAATTCAAATTGCATGCATGCTGACAATTTCGTGGATGGGCAGGATGCCAGAATACAAATTAAACAGCATGCAGTATCTTATAATAATGCTAGCTAGTAACTAGTTATTCATACTTGCAATTATATTATAAAGTTTGGTCAGGTATATTAGATTATAAAATAGCTTTTATTATAAAGCTAGAAAATTATATCAGTTTATGATTGAATTTATTTTTATGAAATTTCTTTATAGCTAGATGTAGCATATCTCTATAATTAATGCACTAAAAAATTGTTGATTTTTAATCATGTTGGTGACATGACTGTGACGTTTTTATGAATGTTGTGGCATTCTTTGATTACTAAAATTAGTAAAAACAAAAAGAGCGGTGCTATTCCGTCCCAATGTTATCATTAGTTATTTTTGTATTTTTTTGTATTTTTTTTATTTTTTTATTTATATATTTTTTAATATATTTAAATATTTTTTAAAAATAAAAAAATATATACTAATACAATTAAAATTATTTTCTTCATCATTAAGTAAAAAAAAAAAAACTAAATTTATTGAACAGCGGTAACTTTTGGACGGCATAGTAATTTTTTTCAAACAAAAATAGTTATAGAAGAACTTCAATTAGAGAAGAAATATATGGGAAATTGGACTCATTTAAATAGTGAAATGAGATGAGATGATTTTAGATAAGTTGAATAAAATATTATTAAAATATTACTTTTTAATATTATTATTATTTTAGATTTAAAAAAATTGAATTATTTATTATATTTTATATAAAAATTTAAAAAAATTATAATAATTAGATAAAATAGATTAAAAATATTTCTATATTCAAACGAAAAAAGCAAAAAAAACTGCTACTACAACTGTACAGCAACGACAATAATATTATTAATTAAAAATAATAATCAAAGAAAAAGCAAAAACCGACTCGTGGAAAGCTCTGTATTTAACTTATTAGGCAAAAGAAATTAAGAAGGAAAGTATTGATCAACTTTTGCTTCTCTTTTAGTCTGCATAGAGCAGGATATATTTTGTCGTTTTCTGTTATCTTTCAACGAGTTATCATACCATCCTTGATTAATGTAACATGATAATTGCATTTAATATATATGATCACGTACAGTTTAATTTCCACTAGGCATATATGGGAAAGAGTCAAGACTGCCCCCCGGCCTTAGCGCCCATTTATTAATATTCCATAATTACTTGTTCCTAGAATTATTATTGGCATTATTGGCGGAATTAATTGATCATTTGGCCATCTAATTCAGGAGAGTTCTATGCGAGAATCATTGAGACTACATATGGTTGGATAAATAAATTTTAAAATTCATTTGGCATCCATTGAACCTAAATAAAGGCTCGGAATCTATAGACATATTTGAAATCATATATAGTTGATTTATGTTGAGAAGTCACACACGGCTTAGAAATAAATTCATCATGATCTATATAAGGAATTATCTCACTTTTCCTATTAGGTCTTTTATAAGGAGAAATATGTCTCTATATAGTAATATTAAAACAAGTTAATCTATGATCGATTATAGGCTCCTGCAACCTACCTACGATGATGGTATTGAAAATACCAACCCACACATGAGGGTGCGTGTTAAGAAATCTCACACGGCTTAAAAATAAATTCATCTTAGTCTTTATAAGGACTTACCTCACTCTTTCTATTAGACATTTTATGAGGAGAAATAGGTGTCTCTATAATTTAGCATTCAAACTCAAATCTAAGTTCAAGTTCTCTTGTCTAAACACAACCTTGGCCATTTTTTTTTTTTCATGCTAATAGGTTTTTAAGTTTTTTTTTTTTTTTTTTTTTGATAAGTAATAATAGGTTTTTAAGATTCTTAGAAAAGTTTTTTACGTTCTTTTTCTCTTAACCACGCTAATGCTTTCGATCTCGAGTTTATAGGACAAAGATAATTTGTTTAAGCATTTTGTTATAGAACACTCTTATTTAACATTTTAGCTATTTAGTTTGGTAAACTTTTGATGAACGAATTATTTTATGAGTAACTTGAGATCTTCAAGAACTTGCCATATGCTCTCATGCGTTCGTATTCATTCGATCACGCCCCACATGCACCATTGGAGATGTTCATTCACCCTCACTTGTCACTTCTCACGCACCTTTTAATATACTGAATGGACTCCTCGGATCATGGGTGCCCGGCCAACCAGAGAGTGACTTGTGTCTGTCTCTTGCCTACGATGCATGCAATCGGACCCATTCCGCACATACCCTCAATCTAATTTGATTCAATTACTTGAAGCATAGTTACTTCGTTCCTTTCGATCTGTTCACTTCTCTCTCCAAGAAGTGGACTTAAATTACACTGATGTCAATATATATTAGTCTAGTCCCATATGGATTATAAGCTCACCTTGTATGAACGCTTGGTTTTATATTTTTTCTTATTTCTATTATTGATGTCGTGTTTCGCAGACCAAGTTTATAGCGAGAAAGAATAATGGGTTTCGGTAATGTCCGGAATCCCTCCGATGTGAAGTCAATAGAGATTATTTGAGTGATGAAGAAAGCTAAGTAAGTTAAGAAAGAAAAGAGTTCGGAGAGTTTGGCTGCCGTAGTACTATTCGAATTGCAAAATAGGACATCAACACCTTTTTTTTTTCTTTTTGGTTTTGCATTTTTTATTTCCATATTACTCAGTTCCCTCTTGCTCAATCATGCTGGAACTTGCTCGATCAATATGTTTGAAATAATATGTTGGTAGAAGAAAGCTCAATATATTAAGCAAAATTTATGATGATTGGGTACCACAATTAAATCTATTAATAGGGATAATTGTCGTTACTCTTCCATAGAATAAGTCACAACATTAAAAAAGCGAACTTGCGTTCAGATCTTAACTTGAATAAATCAAGCCATTTTACATATATTACTTGGATCGTGAGCACTGACATGTTCGAGCAATTCCCCAAATCTTTTTTCTTTTGGTAGGATGCTAATCTAACCTATGGCAGCATGCAGTAGTGGACGATGGTAATCGACTTGCATTTGTTTTCTCCCAAAAGGTTGGAGCATGATGCGTCTAGTCCGAGTAACACGTATATAGGTGTTTATATATATATATATATATATATATATATATTAGTCTACTAACAGCCCATGTTGATGCAAACTCGTACACTTATATTGAAAAAGAATTTAAAATTACAATAATATTATTTTTAAAATGATATTTTTTTTCCTTTTATCCATATTCATCAATAAGACTGTACAAGTAATATTTCACTCAGAACTATAAATAGAATTTTTTATATTTATATAAAGAAATGTTATGTATCAGTTACTATTCATTCTCACTCTCCACTTATATATATATATTGTTTTCTATAAAGTATATGAATATATTCATAGAATGTAGAGTATAAGATAATAAATAGTGACTGATAAAAAGAATTTTTAATTAAATAAATATCCCAAGAGTGTCCAAAAAGCATCTTACTGTGCACTGATGACCGATGATCAGTGTCCAGCCCACGAACAAAGTCCACAGATCTTGGCTTGGTGCAACTCCTCTGTTACAAATTGCAAAATAATATTACATAAAATACATCTTGAAATTAAAAAGTTTCATAAATAACATCTTGAAAAAGAAAAGGAGCAGCAGCAAGATAAGAGACACAGGAAGTGGGACAGTGCATTATGAAGATGATGATGTCCTTTTCCCGAGTTTGTCCGGACTCTATTTCTTGCATCATCAGCTCCCCATTTATTAGTTTATATATACATACGAGTTCTGACTTCTCTCTCCTCAGGCCTAATTGAAAGCCACCCATTGAAAAACAAAGCGCGTACCCAACATTTTGGCTGCTCTGGTTGTGTTCCATGCTCTGTTACTCTCTTTATGCTCTGATTTTTACTGGGGCAAGTAATAACTTCTCTTCTTTCTTATATAAAGGCTCTGTTTCTCTCTGAAGCTTCAAGTTATTGGGGAAATGTATGCAGACGCCGGGTTTTTGTTTCCTTATTTTCAGAATTTCACTCAGGAAGCTCAACAACTTGATGAATACTGTAAAACCCAGAGGTCCGGTGCTTCAATGGTGCTGCCTCTTCTACTTCTCTCTAATTCGGCTGCTTTACTCTTTCTGGATTTAATTGATTGCATTCGTTGATTTGGTTTTAAACTACGTATGAGCTAATTTGCTGTAAACGATTTTTTTTTCTTTAAAAAAAAAAAGACATCTTTCAATGTGTACTTTTACATCTGTTTTCATCTGTACTCTGAATTATCCACTGTTTGGTTTGCTTGCTAAGAAAATGAGGCAAAAGCAAATGGAACAATTGTGTTTCGTTGAATTTGGATCTCGGAAAATTCAATCTAATATCCACAGTTCATAATTCAGGATTTTATTTTAATTTTTTAGTTTTTTACTTTGTTTACTCCAATGTTTGGTTGCTGAGAAAAATGGAGGGAAATGGAAAAAAGGTAATATAGTGTGGTGTGTCTTTGTGTTTTGTGCTGTTGGGTTTTCAACAAAAGTGACGGCAAACAATTCTTTGCTTTTATCTTTAGCAAAACTTTTTAGAATATAAATGGAAACAGCTGTGAGTTTGCTTTACATACTGGATCTGGAAAAGGATATGAAATGGAAAGAAAAGGTATAAATGGGAAAAATTTCTGTCATAGTTCCGTGTTCCATACTCTTCCTTCCATTCTCTTTGAATTTTTCATGTGAACTCTTTACTGAGTTTGTTGATGGGGAGGTTGTTAAGAAAAACGAGTAGGGGAAATAGAAAAGTTAATCTTTACCTTCGTTTTCCTCAAAGGTGTTTATTTTTTCTGAAAAGAAAATTATGGAAAATGGAAGAAAATAAAAGGCTCCAGTTAAATTTGGTATAAGATCTATGCTTTGGCTAAAAATGGGTGATTTACACGGAAAAATATGAGCGGCTTCGAAGTTAAGCCATTTTTAAAGAAGATTCAAAGGCAACTTTATATTTTACAGTGCTTCTTACTAAGTGCAGTGCTTGGAAAGCTGCGAATTTTATTTGTAAATAGGGAAGCAGATGCTTGGAAAGTGCGAACTTTAGTTTTAAGCAGGAAAGTGCTTGTGGTTTTGGTTTCTATATAAATGCTCATTTATGACTTAAATTTTGGTAATATCAAGCCAACTTCTGCAAAATTTAACGTGGAATACAAAGATAGCCAGCTTTTCTAGATTTCCCCCCTGCCCCTCGGTTTCTCTCTTTTCTTTGACTCTTTTGCTGCTGGTCTGGGTAGATTTGCTGGATAACTGTGACCTTTTGTCTGTCTCTTTTTTCCTGACTTCTGTATTTGGAGTGGAATTGTGGGAAACGCACTGAACATACTTTCCCATTCGATGGCAATCACCTGCTATACTACTGCATCTCTGTGTCTTAGATTAGGGTCAATTACAAGGTCTTTCGGTCAAAAGTTTCTTCTTTG
>QEOT01006527.1:221620-313084 GCA_003123785.1 Pterocarya stenoptera
CAAACTTCCTGTTGTGCCATTCCAGAAAAGTGTCAGCTCAGAATGTTTAAGCTCAATGGAGTGGATGCATGGAGCTGCCGCCAAGCCAAGTTTCCTGGATTTTCACGGCATGGATTTTGGTGCAGTTTATGGAATGCGGAGGGCATTTAGTGAAGGAGACATAAAGGTTAGTCTTAATTAATTCACCGATTTTTCTGAAATGTTTATAATTTGAGGTTGAGGTTGTTATACAGTTTATTATTCACTTCCAACAATGAAACAGGCATTTAATTTATTTGCAGAGATTAGATTCAACAAGAGGTTATGCATGGCTTTAAGAAAAGTGATAAGATAATTTGATGCAAAGAAGAAAAGAAGAATATATGACACTGGATGCTAAAATATAGGAATCACTTTTAGATCTTTGCTGTGGAGTTAACATGATACTCTTCTATGTGGTTTTAAGACTCATATCTTTGGGATTAAAGCTTAGTTGAGTTGAGTATGCTGTATTTTCAATTTACCAAGGACCACATTTATATCATTAGTATCTCATAATACTCATAAAACACATGCAAGTTTTTGGATGATGTCTTAAGGTTCATTTTATCAGAAGTTTCAGGCTTCTCAATGCAGAGATGCTACGCATGTTAAGAACTCTTTAATTTTTTATGTCCTTTTACTGGTTAAAAAAATGTTTGAATATAAAAATTATGAGAAATTCCAAGAATTCTTTGCCTGTCCAAATATGCCCATAATTGAACACCAAGCATTCCTCGGCTTTGTAACAAGTCATGGACTGAGAAACGTTTAGATGTTTCTTGCCATTCCAACAGTATGGGGATGGGTCATTGATACTGAGTTTTTGTGACAGACTCTTGGTAATGGCATGAACCTCATCCATTCTCCTTGTGAGCGCCAATTAATTAACAGCAACTGCACTACTGAAGAGCGCCAGGAAAAGCTTTCCAGATACAGGAATAAGAAGACAAAGAGGAACTTTGGCCGGAAAATCAAGGTAATCAATAGTCAATGTGTGTCCTTTAATTAACTCTTAACAATTTGAAGAAATATGAATTGATGATTGATCGTCTTTACTTATCAGAAGCAATATTTTGTCCACTGCTATTTCTTCAGAATTATCAGAGTTAAAGTTGTGTTCATAGCATCTGAATTCACAACTATATAACCATGCTGTGTCCAAATGTTGCCATCCCTTGGAAATGCAAAAAACGAGTGCATCACATCAAATAGCGTGGACTTATCAACATCCACTTACATGGTCTTTTTCAAGTTTGCTACTGGCGATCTCTTGAAAGCCACTCTTGTTAATTAATCCCTTGGAAATATTGCTGTCTTTGGCCTTAATTAATGATCTTTGATTCAAAGTAGTCACTGATTGACCTTTGTCGTTACTTTCAGGGGCCTCAGGAAGTTCGTTTTAATTGGTTAATCTACATGTTTGATGATTGTCATTCACATTATAATAAAGTTTAAAAGCTAATTCAGGACTTCGATGCTTAACTCCCATATTATGCTCTCACTTTGAATATATATCTTTCACTTGCAATCTTTTCCACTTGTTTGCCATTCACTGAATACACAGCAGCCCCTGAGTTGCTTCCTTGCGCTTATGATTTGGTTTTGTTTCAGTATGCTTGCAGGAAGGCTCTTGCTGACAGTCAACCAAGGATTCGTGGAAGGTTTGCAAAGACTGAGGAACCAGATGCCAAGAGGGAGTAATTGTTCTCTAGTTCAGTTTGAGAAATGGTGAAGTAATGAAAGAGAGAGGCGAAGCATGGAAAATAGACTCAGACTCGATGAAGAGTTTAAATAGGTATTTCTCAATAAACCAGAGACCCCAACTCTTGTAGCCTCCCTTGATCTCTTTATTTGTAGTAATAACCACCTATGTAGATTGAAATACTCGAGTAGAGTTGTTGTACATGAGTTTGCTAAATAAACGAGGAAGCAAAAGTTTGTAGTTATTCATATATATATATATGTATGTATGTATATATATGTATGCTATGTAATGGCAATGTTATCATTTCTCTGTTCTTGCTTCCACTTGACAAATGATATGATCCGTCACGATGTTGCTCTTGTGCCATCATCATGCACAAAAACTCCAAGAAAATATATTTCAATATGTGAAGTCTTTTCGATTCTATTTTTTCAAGGTTGAACTTTGAAGGGTTATGATTTGTTATGCTGTTTATTCTATTTTTTAAGGTCATTACCTAGTTTTGGTCCCCGTGGAGCGGCTTCGGTTAGTTTAATGGGTATCAAACAGTTTTGCATTCTTTGTCAAAGACGCAACAAACAACCATGCCGATGTTTTTTTTTTATATACACAAGTTAGCACAACGTTGTTTAGATTATAACTTGGCTTCTTTTGTATTCTTTCATGTAGTCGTTGTTTTACTGCGTACTTGTGAACTTTCGGGACATCGGAGCTTGTATATTGCAGGCAAAACATGTCAAGAAAAGCAAGTCCTCGAAGTTGTCCCAGTTGGGAGAGGATCCTAAGCCACGTTTCCATTTAAGAGACAGATCCGTGTGGAAATAGTTGAGTGCAGAAAATTTTAAAGTGTGACTTCTGGTTAGGCAGGCATGAATAGACACAAATCTATAACAAGTTGACTGATGGTCGAAAAACAATCCACAACTACTGTTTGAATCAAACCCTGGGATGTTGGACTTTTACATTCCTAGACCTCTCTTTCTAGTTGGTCCAATCTGTTTTAGTTTTTGAAACAAATGGTGATTTCACATAGTATTAGAGCAAAGTATAGAACTCAGAGCTAACTTGCATTAGCTCTACCTTAAATGAAACACCTTTATACCTTAAAAGACAAGTGTATGGAGCTGCATTACGTGGCCTTGAGTTTTTCAAACATGTTCAGTCCACTTTGTATGGTAAAATTGGTTCGAGTTAGTCAATATATATTGCCACATTATACCATAAATAAAACTTTTAAAAGAATATCAATATCAGTATTTTGATCTTCAAACTTTTTGGTTTATAATTAAGAGATGAGATGAGTTGAGATGGTTTATAAATAGTAACGAGATTTGTGAATTAAAATTTATAAATAATAGGGAATAAAATTCTCAATCCAAACCGGCCTAAGACTATCCTTTATTCCTCTTGTTTCCATATTAGTAATGAAAAACCTGGCAAACTTTGCTCAAGTGAAAATATAGACCAAAAGGTATTTTATATTTTGTAGCGTGCTAGAGTAAAAGTGCATTTGTTGAGAAATTATAAAATAAAAAAATAAAAAAAAACACGTTCGGAAAATTAAAAGACTTCCTAATTTTAAATAAAAAATAATAATTCAATCAAATATATTATATTTTTTTATTTGACTCGACCATCGCCACCAAACTCATTTTCATCCATAACTGATTTTTGGAATTTGTTGGGTACAAATTCTAAATAGATAAGTTCCATGCAGATTTTTTTTTTTTAAAGTAAGTCTCTCTAAAGATGAGTAAGTTTTTTCACACTTTTCAATGTGAGATCCATTTTTTTACAAAATGATTGTGACTTGTCTATTAGGACTTATCATTTCTCCTTATTTTTGCCGATCCTTTTCATCCCTAGTTTGCTCCTTCAAAACATAAATCCATTGAAAAATCTTTTTGAAATTACTAACAAAAAAGGGAGAACTTTACCATCTTTTACTACATGGGAACTCTTATGTCTTACAGCAAGTCAGGAACCGTAGCTTTGAAACAACCCCAAATCGGTCGCATTTTCTGGCCACTGCCTTGTAGCTACGCATATACCATTTCAGGAAAAGCGTTGTGTGGAATTTCAGAACTCTATTTCAAACACCATGATTGAAATCCGAATTCCAGAACACGCCACAAACAAGATAAGGAAGAAATAAGAATTCTCAAGATTTGAGAAATATGCCTCTGTTTCTTGTACTAAAAGTCAAGGCCATAGCAAAATAATTCAAACCTCAATGCCAGTCTAGTTATGTAAAGGCTTCTCCTTCTTCATCCTATTCTTCTTCGCAGTAAAAGGAAAGGTGGAAAAGCATGGAAAGCCCAGATAAAAATCTGCAGAACCACGAGGAGCATCAAGCATGTTTTCTTTGTCAAACAACCATTAAAAAAAAGCCATCAACTTACAAAACTATATTCTAAAAACCTACAAAAATCAACTGAACCTGGGAAATGGTTCAGAAATTCATGGGATTTCATGGTACAACATGGTGCATCTTCTCGACAACATTATCCAAAATGAATTAACAAACCCTTCTGCCAAACTCCTTGCAAACTGATGTGATCAGATCGGCCGCTTTTCAGGCCCGACTCCCAGCAACACTAGAAAGGACCAAAACCATTAGAAATCCGTTCAATGGTGGCTCTGAAATCCGACCGACCCCCAAGAAATCTGATAAGCTACAATTAAGATACCCGAAACGATTATCACATCTTAACATTCCAAAACAAAAACACTCGAAAAGAACCAAAAAAAAAAAAAAAGGGAGTAATAAAAGCTTACGATTTACGCATTAAATGACGTATCCTTTTTTCTGAACCTTGGATTTGCAGGAAATTGTTGGAAAGGATGAATAGAACCCATCAACGACTTCCTCTATAAAAATCCTAAAGACATAAATCTGGAAAGCAAATCTGCGGCGGTCCAAAACCATAAAAAAAAAGAAAAAAAGAAGAGATTAAATTACAAAAAAAAAAAAATGAAAACCGACGTACCAATAGTGTCACTGATTTCCAAACCGTTGACAAGCTTATTTTCCAAAAAGCTGCCCAAAATACCCCTCCAAAATTTGGTGGGAAAATCCACGACCTCCATTGGTGAAGCTTATAGTTTAAACACAAAAACATTAAACACCTCCGATCCATTACATGGACAAATCCCTTCAAACCAAAAACACAATCCCACGAAAAAATTGTGTTGCAAAGATTTCTAAGTCATTGTCGACAACAACATTTGTAGAACCTAACGTTATTGATCACGGGATTCAAAATAGCAGCGCTACAAACTAAACAAGCCCATGACAAAATTTAACTAAAAACTATATGAATCTTTGGTTATAAACGCCATGGAGTTCCTACAAACTAAAGGGACTCCAATACACAGAATCTGTGACTTTGTTTTTCATGTTACATTAGAGTTTCACTTTCAGTTGTTGCATAAAGCAATATCAATAGAAACCCAGCCCAAGCCATTAAAGCTCTCTTTCTTTCAGTCTGACAACCTTAGAAGAAGAAATTGCTCTCCAAACACGCGAGGCGCACGTTAGACTTCCACCCCAATCCCCCCTTCCTTCTCACGCATTTTATTACTTTAAAACACTTTCACTAGATAACGCCGAGACTCTCTCTCTCTCTCTCTCTCTCTCTCTGTTGCAAAATTTCCCAACAATTTTTTTTTTAAAATCTTGTTATTAGTTATTATATTTCTTTGCATAATCTCAGAGATTGCGATTTTTTCTTGGTACAATTCAATTACTTGTAGAATTCTCCCAGACTCTGTCACCTTCTCTCTTTAGGAAAATTTCCCATAAATTTGAAAAGAAAACATTCTTTTTTATTATTTCATGTTCTTGCTTTCCGTAATCAAAGATTACAATTTTGTATAAAATTGTTTTATATTATACTCTCTCTCTCTCTCTCTGCTCTGAAGCAGTTTTGAGGAGCGAGCAGATCCCTATTCTAACAGACTCCATCTATTCGATCTTCTCGATTGATTTCTACAACATTCTCTCCCTCTCTCTCTCTCATTCGAGTTTCGTTGTCTGCCTATCAGGAAAATAGAGGTGTTCAGACCCTATTGTTGCGATTGCTCTGTTTCTAGCAAAATTAGGGTTTATGGGTGTTTATGTGACTGGAGTTCAGATGTGAATTTCAAGGGTTTTGGAGTCTCCCAATTCCAATTCCAAGTCGTGGGCATTTGATTATTTCTTTGTAAGAGACAATGATAATCAAGCGGAATTTGAAATCTCAAATGCCGAGTCTGAAAAGGAGCAAACTCGGTAACTCGTCGGGTGAGGACGACGAGAACTTGGGCGTGACTCGTAAAAAGAGGAAGACTAAGAACAACTCCAAGAAAAACGGGTATTACCCGCTCAATCTTCTCGGAGAAATCGCCGCCGGCATAATCCCCATGGGCTTCCAAGGGATAATCAGCTCGGAGAAGGGGTTTTCTGCTACGTGGTGCACCGAATTGTCGTTCTCCCACGGGGAAGTCGAGTCGGAAAAGCAGGTCCGGAATTTGACAAGAGCGAAGGTGAAAAGTAATCGTACAGTTGCGGCTGAGGTTCCACGGCCGCCACTGGTGAAAACATCTCGGGGCCGAGTTCAGGTACTTCCTTCACGCTTTAATGATTCTGTTATCGAGGATTGGAGGAAAGATAGTAGGACTAGTGGGCGTGATTATGGTTTTGATGAAGATACTGAATGCAAAAAAGATAAATTTAGCTTTAGCAGGACAAAAATGGGTAGTCAGGATGTGAAAAGAGCTATATACGATGAGAAACCCAGGCTCAATTGTAGGAAAAATGCGACATTGTGTAACGAAGAGGAGGAGGAAGAGGAAAAAGGGTATGCGGGGTTTAAGAATTTCAATGATATTAGGAAGTATTCGAGTTTGCGGTGTACAATGACATTGGCAAACGAGCAGTTGGGGGAAGATAGAAGATGCCCGATCGAGGAATTTGAGGAAGAGGTTGAGTTTTTGGAGAATGATAGGAGGAAAGACGGGTTGTATGGGCCGGAGGACTTCTATTCAAGTGACATAGTGTGGGCAAAGCCGGGGAAGAAGGAGCCATATTGGCCTGCCATTGTGATTGATCCAATGACACAAGCGCCTGAATTGGTTTTGAGGTCTTGTATCGCAGATGCAGCCTGTGTGATGTTTTTTGGGTACTCTGGAAATGAGAATCAAAGGGTATGTTACTAGTTTTATGTAGAGCTTGTTCGTTATATTTATGAAATTTGCGATTATTTGTGCCGGAAAACTGTTGGTATTTAATGGGATGCTTTGAATAATCTTGAGCAGGATTATGCATGGGTCAAGCGTGGGATGATTTTTCCCTTTATGGATTATGTATACAGGTATGTAAATTGCTTTTGAATTTTGCTTTTGAATTGTGTCATCTAAGTTGACCGTTGTGCACACCGGGAAATATGCTTGGTCTAGGTTCCAGGAGCAGTCCGAATTGATTGGCTGCAAGCCATGTGAATTTCAGATGGCTATGGAAGAGGCGCTTTTGGCAGAAAATGGGTTTACGGAGAAGTTGATAGCAGATATAAATATTGCAGCTGGGAACACAACTTTTGATGAATCTCCTCAGCTTAGGGGGGTTGAAGAAGCTACTTGTTCAACCCAGGATCTGGACTGTCACTATGCCAACCAGGCAAGCTGCTTCCCGGTACTGCATTCTTCTTTTGATTACTGTGTAACTGAATAGATTTGCTCAAGAATATCTGGATGAGGATATAATCAAAACTAAAATATCAGCAGAATCTGGTTTGCAATTGCAATTTGTGCATGAGTTATTGATTGCATTCTCTATAATTGTGTGGGTTATGCATATTGCTCTTCTTGTCTGCAAAGGTAAGACAAGGAAATAAAACAAGATTCAAGTCTTATAGATATGATTTTAATTTTTTGTGACCCAAGGGGATAAAACTCTGGTAGCTTGCTTTTTCTAAGGAAGCCTACATAAGATAAGACTTAGGTGCAAATTACATTTTCTTTTCCTAGTCTCTGTTTTCTATGCAACCAATTGGAGATTAGAGGATTTCTCTTTATTCTGAAACAATATTTTGTCCTTAAAATCTCCATAATCAAGGAGTTTCATTGCAGAATGTATTCGGGAAGAAGAAAGCCACACGTCCTTGTGAAGGCTGTGGTATGGGTCTTCCTTTCAAAATGACAAAGAAAAACAAGAATGCTATTCCTGGAGGCCAATTCTTATGTAAAACATGTGCCAGGGTTCGTATGACCTGTCTTGTCATATGGTGCTTCTTTTATAAGTTTTGTAAACCAACTAATTAAGTTTTCATCTGTACTACATTGTGTTTATCTTCCACTAATTCGAATTCTTATTCCAGTTAACAAAATCAAATCATCATTGTGGCATATGCAAGAAGATTTGGAATCATCCAGACAGTGGAAGTTGGGTGAGTCCACCCTACAACTTATTCCAGAGTCGTGATGATTTTTTCCTGCTGGAAGATTAGAACTGTATCACATAAAAAAAATTCTGTTTGGATGTCCTCTCTGAACTAGGTACGCTGTGATGGTTGTAAAGTCTGGGTGCATGCTGAGTGTGGCAAAATTTCCAGTAACCATTTTAAGGTTTATCCCTCACTTGATATCTGACATTACTGCTCTGTTATGTCCTCATGATGAGATGGTAAAAAGTTCTCTGTGTTTGGTAGAATCTGGGTGGAACTGATTATTATTGCCCAACTTGCAAAGCAAAGTTTGATTTTGAATTATCAGATTCCGGAAAGTCGGAAAAGTCAGAGATAAAACTCAAGTAAGTCATTCTTTTTTTTTTAAAGTTTGATGAGTTAATTCTATTCTACATTTCATGTTTGTTTTTTCAAATATTGCAATGGTAACGTTCATGGTTGCAAACGGAATGAGGATGATAGAGGTAGTGGCAATGGCAATGAGTAGCAGCAGCAGCAGTTGTATTATTCTTGTTATTTGCATGTTATTGTTGTTATTTTGATAGTTATAGTTTATTCTTATTTGCAAGCCAGTTCTGGTGCGGGATTCTGATTGATATTAGATTTTTCTTCACCTCCGTATCCCTAATTATTGGAGTTTTTGTTGCAGATGGAACAAAAATAATGGTCAATTGGTTCTGCCTAAGAAGGTTTCTGTGTTCTGCAACAACATGGAAGGCATATATTTTCCAAGTCTTCACTTGTAAGAATAAATAGTTTCATGAGTGCATAAATTTTTCATACCATAATCCCCTAAGTCTTCTTCCAACAAAACTCGAGTAGAGTAGTGCCAACAAAACTCAAGTAGAGATAGTGGATTCAACCATTTTTTATAAATGATAAATATGGATTCGAACATGGTAAAGATTTTCTCCTCACAAGAATATATTACTAGTAATCATTATAGTAGGTCTTCAATCTAGTAGTCAGTAAAGCTCTTGAATCAATCTCAGTCACCACATATATTCCCTTTACTTTGTGGTGTATTTGGAGAGAAAGAAATGCTAGACTTTTTGAGGATCATGAAAGATCCTCGGAAGAGTTTAGGAGTTTTTTTTTGGAAGACTTTATTTATGTGGGCCATTGTGCTTTAGAGTTAAATGGTCTTAGCTTCCATGATTTTCTTGTAACAGTTTCTAGTTCTTAGTTTGGTGTTACTCTTATGTATACCTCCGGTGTACTTGGGCTATGCCTATCTTTATCAATACAATTACCTGTTACTTATAAAAAAAAAATATTCCCTTTACTATGTAAAAAGAAGTTAGTTGCTAGTCCATATCAATATTGTGGTTGGAGATCATTAGCATAATGCTACACTTTGTGGTGTACTGTTTATGTGCTCAACTCATGTGCTGAATTTATGTTGAGAGTAAATAAAGGAAGCATGAAGTTTAAAACTCTCAGGGCACTCTAATAACTAATTTGTTTTGATGAGCTGTGATGTTCTCGGATCAAAGGATGAACAATGGTTACATTATACTTGGCTTTTCTACAATTATTTCCTCCCCTAATGGCAAGTTTATCGATACAGAATTGGATTTTCTTAGTTGATAATTATCTTGTGTCTATAAAAAGAAAGACCTAGAAGGGTTCTAGAATTTTATTTAGATTACCAACACTTTATTTGTGGAAAATGGGACATTAGTTTTAAGTCCTGTTCAATTTACTTGTTACACTTCCTCTATACTCGGGCTATGCCTTTTTCAGTTTTTGATAAAATTCTTATTATTTATGTATATGTCCCGTGTTCTTGGCTTCGCCTATTTTAATAAAATTCTTATTTACCGATAAAAAAAATTCTTATTTCAATATAAGTGTTTTTTAACATCTGAAAATGCTTTCTTTAAGTTCTTTCTTCCTTCTGTTTCAGAGTCATCTGCAAGTGTAGGTTCTGTGGGACAGAAAAGCAAGCGCTTACTGACTGGGTAAAGCATACAGGTTCCAAATTGAAAAATTGGAGGACTAGTGTTAGGGTGAAAGGTTCCATGCTGTCACTGGAACAATGGGTTTGTATTATGCTTCAGTTTTTCACTTGTTCATATTGCATATCTTGTCATTCATGTCTATCTTCACATTTTCAGATAGATTCTTTTTATGTGAAGAGTGTCTGTGTTGTTGGATTGATATTAGGGTGTTATCTGCATGGGGAAAACACCAAGTAGTGATTACAAAATAAGTTTCTCAGGGTCTGTTGGCAATACAACTGCTCTCGAGTATTCTCAAATATTTTCGGATACTGCCTTCCCAAACATCACTCAAATACAAAACACTTTCAATTTCAAATCTTCAAAGTTTTCATTTAATCATTACAACTTTCCCCAACTCCCAATCAAAACACAAAAAATAATACTACTTTTTCAAATTTCAAAACAAAAATTATATTAAAAAATTATATTCAAACAATTTTTTAACTTTATAATATTTTTATTCAACTTTTTCTCTCCTTTCCCAAAACCTAATAAAACATCTTAACTCAAACTATTTTACTACTATTCACAGATATACTGAGATATAGTATCCAAACTGGCCCTCAATCATCTTCTAGGAAGTCTATAACCCATTATTGTAATATATTATCTATATACTCTCTCTCTCTCTCTCTCTCTCTCTCTCTCTCTCTCTCTCCTCTCCTGTAGTGTTGCTAATTTGGTGTTCCGTAATGAGTTTCAAGGGGCTTCATGCTGTACTTTCAGTTTTGTAGTTTAACAAGTTCAACATATGTTATGGATTTTAGAACCTTTGCGTAGGACATATCATCCATTTCTTTTATTCATTTTATTCTACTGAGCCATCTTCTATGATAAGAACAATGCTTGTGTACACTTCCCTTATAAATTTATGGACCTCTATATATTCATATGTGAATCAATACCTTGTTGTACTCTGCAGATGCTGCAGTTAGCAGATTATCATGAAAATGCCCTTGTCTCTGTAAGACCTCCTAAAAAACCTTCCATAAAAGAACGAAAGCAGAAATTGCTTACATTTTTGCAAGGTATATACGTTCCTCGAACTGTAGAATTTCACACTTCAAAGAGTTGCACCAACTGAATTTCTTCCACTGATAATTGTTCTAATGGCATTCTCAATTTTTCTGTGCAGAGAAGTATGAACCTGTTTATGCTAAGTGGACATCGGAGCGATGTGCTGTATGTAGATGGGTAGAAGATTGGGACTATAACAAAATTATCATCTGCAACCGGTGAAGTCAATATGTCTATGTGCATTATAATTATTCATTAAATCGTAATGATTCTAAACAGGCCCTTAAATACACCAGAGAAATGCATGGTAAATTACATTAAGCGACTTTGGATCCTTTGGACATTTTCTTGTTTTTCTATTTAACCAAAACTCCTTTTCTTTGTCTTGTTTTTTATGAAGTTCGTTAAAGAATTCTTAATTAGTAAATAGAGAGACTATTATCTGGTGAGCGATAAAGTTTCAGAATACCAAGAACACGTGTATATTTTGAGTCTTGAGAGCAGCTGTGTAATGCAAACAAATGCTGAGGAGTTGAATTTTATCCAAGAAAGCCCCTCCCAAAAGAAAAAAAAAAGTGGGGGCACTAGCACTGGATGGTGACTCTTTATATTTAATTTGTGAACTGAGACTTTTTCGTGTCGGGCTCATTCATTAGAAGTCATTCTGTTAACAAGAGGATAATGCTGCACTACAAAGGAAATGCACTAAAGGCAACTCCTTAAGACTTTTGATCCAAAATATAAAAACAATTCTACAAAAAAAAAAAAAAAAAAAGGAAAAGAGAGGAATGAACCCTTTCTATGATAGAGGTCCACACGAGACCGGATGGAATTTACTTCCAAATTTAATTACCCACAGAATGACCATATTTGCCTATGACTTTCTATAACATTATATCTCCCTTTTTTTTGCCCTTGCCCTGAGTGGAAGAGGTATATCTTTTTGGTTGAAGCCATGAAATATTTCATATGCACTGAAATTCTGCTCTCAGTCACATTTGTGCAAGTTAGTCTGTTTTCTCCTTTTCATTATCGGTCAGTCCAATTATGCCTGCTAACCAAAGATGAGAATTGTTTTCTCATTTTTCTTCAAAAGGAATCATAAAGCAAGACACTCTTTATTCGAGATTTTACAACAGATGTATGTCCTGCTGTTACATGAATCTTATTGTTGATTCATTGTTTGTTTCAGATGTCAAATAGCTGTTCATCAAGAGTGCTATGGAGCCAGAAATGTTAGGGATTTGACCTCATGGGTTTGTAAAGCATGTGAAACACCTGAAGTCAAGAGGGAGTGCTGCCTTTGCCCTGTAAAAGGCATGTTCATTTGCATAGGATTAACTTTCATGAGTTTTGAGTCAGTCATTTTGGCTATTTAAAGTTCTTTGCATTATTTTGATATCAAGCTAGAAAATTTCTGTTTATTATTATTATTGTTATTATTATTTTCATAATTATTATATTCTTATTTTTCTTCTTCGTTTTAGTATGTTCTGCAAAATACTGAGCCAAATTCTTCCATTTTCTATATGCAGAACCTGCCTTTCATGCTTTTTTGTGTTTAGCCAGTTATTAATGTGTACGTTACTTAAGAAAATGTAGTCACATTTATGATGGCTGCTTTCCTCACCTAAAGATGGTTTTTTAACTCCTGAGTCCTGTCCTGATTTCTTTTGCCATTATTCATCAAGCATTTGTGAAGTTGGTTTCGACCTGTATTGATATCGTAATGTTATTCTGATTATGTTTTTTGGGCCCCTCAGGAGGTGCTCTAAAGCCAACTGATGTCGACACATTGTGGGTTCATGTCACGTGCGCTTGGTTTCGACCTGAAGTTTCTTTTGCCAGTGATGAAACGATGGAGCCAGCTCTTGGGATCTTGAGCATACCATCTAATTCATTTGTGAAGGTGGAAAATACGATCTACTTGTGGCTTCTTCATTGCTGTACCAGCTTAATTCCTCTATTTAATTATATATCCCATTGTCTAGAATGGAAGTCATATTGAAAAGTCTGAATATTTGTTGCTTGAATCTTGTAATGATCTTTTAATGTGGCCCATTAAATTATTATCCTGATCCATAGTTTTTGTTTTTTGTTTTTCTCTTTTTGTTACATTGAAAATAATGATAAATGATTCATAATATCATCAAGGTGAAGAGTGTTTTCTGTGACTTGGGTAAATTGTTGAGTGATTTGAGTCCTGTTTAGTTATCTCATTTGGTCTTAATGAATGCTTTCTGATTTTAATGAGTCGGTTGGTTCTGGTATTGAAAATATTAAGCATATCAATCTGATTGCATCCCTTTTTCTTGAAATTCAGATTTGTGTAATTTGCAAGCAAATTCATGGTTCGTGCACACAATGTTGCAAGTGTTCCACTTATTTCCATGCCATGTGTGCATCGAGAGCAGGGTATCGCATGGAGGTATGTTTGAATAAGTATTTCTAAAAACAATCTGTGTCTTAGAGGGCATACATCATTTATATAAAAAGTGAGAAAAAAAAAATTCCTGAAGTTTAGTAGTGTTATTTGCCAGGAACCTTGTTTCAAATTAAATTTATGGAAATTGAAGGATATTTTCATCATGATTCTCTTCTGCTGCTTGTAATCATTATTCTTGTGCATCTTCTTCTATAGGATAAATTCTATGCTTACTTCTTAAAAGCCTCTCGGTTGAGTTGTAATGGCATAGTTTGGGGCAATTGCATGTGAATATTCGAAATTTAGTCAACTTCACATGATAACTACACAAAGGAACTCAGATTGATTGAGAGATGTCTAAAATGTGAGATTGATTGAGAGGTGTCTAAAATGCTGATGCGCCTGTAAAATAGTTTGCATTGATATATGTTGCGTATACTTGAGCTCTTGCCTATTCTTATAATCGATAAGATTTTGTTTACCGATGAAAAAAAGTAGCTTGCATTGATATGCTGATGAACCCCTGCTTAGGAAATAATATACTGCCTCCAGTCCTCAAACCATCAGGCTACAAGATACTTCATCCAACTCTATCAAAACCAACTTGTGTTTTTTGCCTTTTGCATTCTTTCCTATAGTTTTTTAAATGGCTCTTGATAATGTGCTTTCTTTGGGTTAGATTTATGATTATTCCGCTGATATAAGATTGCATTTCTCCCTTGAAAATTTCAGTTGCATAGCTTGGAGAAGAATGGTAGACAGATCACGAAGATGGTTTCTTATTGTGCATACCACAGGTATAGGATCTTCATTTCAATATTTGTCTTTTTCTCTTTCTTCTTTCTCCCTCACTTCTGCTTAATATGTAGATTTGGATTACACTGTTATCGTCCTTTTCAAGCAATTGCACCTGTGCTGTAAACAGTTTTAGCCTTTTGTCTTTATTGTTTCAACTTCATTGCAGGGCTCCAAATCCGGATACTGTTTTGATTATCCAAACTCCTCTCGGGGTATTTTCTGCCAAAAGCCTTCTCCAAAATAAGAAGAAGGCTGGGTCAAGGTTAATTTCATCTAACAGAAAAAAGATCGAAGAGATACCCACAGAAGAAACTGCTGAACTAGAGCCTTTCTCTGCTGCTAGGTGCCGGATCTTTAAAAGATTGAACAATAACAAGAAGGTGCTTTGTCCTAGAATTATTTATTTATTTATTTATCTTCATATCCTATATAATTTTCCGTAGAGTTTTTCCTTGGGGTTTCTTGGAGAGCGGCTGCCTGTGTCAGAAATAGTCCTAAATGCAGTGTTAGGCTAAACGGACATGCAGTCACTAAAATGGGTTGCAAATTTATATAGCGGAAAGTGGTGAAGTGCTAGACTTGTTAATATCTTCTGGCTAAGTTAATTGAATTTTTGGCATGCTTTAAACATAAACACCTGGTTGGTTCCAGTTTTCCTGTTGTTTATACATGTTTGGGATTTTATAAGTTTTCCAATTTCTGGAGATAACATTAACCTTGCTATTTCCTCACTTTTGTTTTCCAATCCTCGCTAGAGAGTAGAGGATGAAGCCATTGCCCACAAAGTGAAGGGACCCTGTCATCATCCTTCAGGAGTGATACAAAGTTTGAACATCTTCAGAGTAATTTTCTTATCTATTCTAGATTAAATGCAACTGTATAGTTTTGTCCTTCGTGATTTTCTTGGATTCACTAGAAATCAATCTAGAGGTGACATGATGCTTCTTTTTTCCCCTTAGCAGGTACTAGACGAGCCTAAAACCTTTTCTTCTTTCAGGGAACGACTCAACCACTTACAGGCAAATTTCCATCCTTCCAATTGTATACTAATCTACTTTCTGTGTTGGCTTCCTGACTATTTTGGGGGTACATGTATGATAGCAGAGAACCGAAAATGATAGGGTTTGCTTTGGTAGATCTGGTATACATGGATGGGGCCTTTTTGCACTTCGAAACATTCAAGAAGGAGAAATGGTATGTTGGTTAAAGCTAGAATATATATATATATATATAAGATAGCAAAAGTATGTTTTTTATTCTTCCTCTTTAAGATTTTGCGTATAAAGAAATTATGTCGTTGAGCATGATTTTTGACCGATTACTTTTGAGGGTATCTGAATGTGATACTGAATACCTATAAAGAACAATTCTTGTGATACTGAAATGACTCCCTTGTGTTTTCCTTGTTATAAGAAATGGATGGCCCGAAAAACAGGCCACTGCTGAAACCGTTCACTTATTACTAAGATATTACCACATTCTCATAATGTGAAATTATACGATGATCTTGCTCATGGAATCAGTCATTTAAAAGGCTGATAAACGTTATTGACTTATTCTAAATGCAGTTTTCCTCTGTTTATTTCCAATAAAAATTAAAACACAATGGAACGTACTAATGAACATTGATTCTTGAAGGATATGTGCATTTAAGTACACATTCGAAGTATCTTATGTCTCTGTGTCTATCCTGTGCATACCTCTCAGGGTTTTTAATGTGTGATTTCTGAATGTTAAAAAAGCCTGAACTTTTGACTTTTTCTTTCCATCTTCTACCTTTCTTTGTTCTTTTTTCACTTTCCTTTTATTTCTTCCCTTTTGTTACTCCATGCTTGAGGATTATGCAGTTTCTTTGGCTCTCCTCGTGTATTGAAATTCAATCAATGTTTCATATGGAGTACCTTGTACGTGTTTTTTTTTTTTTTTTAAGTAAAAAATATTTTATTAATACTGAGGGAGTAACATGTGCGCGTGTCTGTAGGTTCTTGAATATCGTGGTGAACAAGTTAGGCGTAGTGTTGCAGATCTAAGGGAGGCACGCTACAGATTTGAAGGCAAGGACTGCTATGTGAGTGGTTAAAGTATATATGTGTATATATATATATATATTGCTTCATGCATAAACTTTTCTGATACATAATCTTGCAGCTCTTTAAGATCAGCGAAGAGGTTGTGGTGGATGCCACGGAGAAAGGAAACATAGCACGCCTTATCAACCATTCGGTGAGTTGTGATTGAAGGAAATAATTTATCGCTCTAAGATGATGCTGCTGCTTTCTCTTGCAGTTCATTCTCATTTCCTCATCAACCTGAAATAAATTGCTTGAGACCCTGATCTTCATTGTGTAGGCAGCCTTCCATCACGTGATGGGATGGAATATAGAAGGGATATGAATTCATGTTTATTTTCATTTCTTCACCTAATGATACAGTTATTGGTGTCATTAATTTGTTTACTACCTTAATCATCCAGTGTATGCCCAATTGCTATGCGAGAATCATGAGTGTGGGTGATGATGAGAGCCGGATTGTACTTATTGCTAAGACTAACGTATCTGCTGGTGACGAGCTGACGTAAACACTCTACCAACTCACTTTGTTTTTTTCAACTCCCTCTGTTTCTCTACTCGGGCTTACTTTTTTTATCATTGATTTTGCATATTGCAGGTATGACTACTTGTTTGATCCTGATGAGCCTGATGAATTTAAAGTCCCTTGTTTATGTAAAGCTCCAAACTGCCGGAAATTCATGAATTAGGATGATACACACTGCATGCCCCCATTGTTTCTCCGCAAGGAACCCTAACCCATTCCCTCTCTAGTGGGATCTCACACTCTTACAAAATTTGAAATTTTCATTTTTGTTGAGGAAAGAAAATAGAAAAATGCCATTTATGTATTTTTCTTTCTTTATCTTTGATTTTATTTTCTCTTGACAATCTTTAAAGCTTAATAAAAAGCTTTAATTCCCTTCGTCTTTTGTGTAAATTCATTTACTTGTGTTTTTGGTAATGGTTTCTTCCCTCAAATACCATCTCCATTTCGCGAAGTCTCTTATGTAATCTTCGTCGAATTGTAGTTCTAACCCGATAAAAAAGAGACGTGAAGTTTATTGAGAGCAATTGTAAATCAATAAAGAAAGGTACTGTAATTTAATAATTTTAACTTAAATTACCTACTCATTTTTTATTCTTAAGGTAAAGTAGACAGTTTTCTTTACTAGGATATATGTGAATATCAGGGTAATATAGTTGCAGTAATATCAGGGTACACAGTTATTGTCGGATTTTTATTTTGTCCAAAAGACTTGCCGTTTTTCTCTCGAATAAAAGGGTGAGAAAAATATGTGGCTCTAGAGCATGGAACATTTTAAATGTCTGATATTGACTCATCCGTCTATTTTGATATAGAAAATGGACTGTATGCCTTTTATAGACCAATTGGCATAAAAAGGTGCTTGTCCAATGTACCATCCAGTTTTTTGTTTAATGCATATCATATTGAAATAGAAATCAACGATGGACCAGCCACAAATGGAGGAATGTATTTACTTTTGTCAATGTTCAAACTTCAAAGTGCAGGTACGTGCATCGAACATGCACGCTTGTGTGAGCGTGCGCATTCTCAAAAATAAAACAATAAGACAATATAAATGAAAATTGTTGTCCAATCTAAATGCAGGCATGTTGTGAGAGTGTTCGTGTGTACTACTAACCCTTTCGACCTAAAACTTGAAAAAGCAAAGAAATGAGAACACAGATACCTGACCTTCTCAAGAATGGGCTTCAATGGAGGACCACCGCAACACAAAAATCCGGCATAAACGCACAAAATGATGTGGGGCTTGACCACCCCCCTGTCACGGGACCAAAAGAGGAGATTTCCCTTTTCTTTTTTCTTTTCCTTTTTTTTTTTTTCATTTTGTCCTAATTTCCTTACTGAAGAGAAGCAACAAAAATACCTTAAATCAAAAATGCAATAAAGAAAGCAGAGTTATAGAAATTGTCTCAATGTGTACTTTCAGGAGAACGATGTATCCGACTTAAAATTACCGACTCAGACTCATTTGACCCAGACATCAAAGCCTCACAAGCCCTTGGAGAACCAACTGGAAAACATTTAGGTCCATTTATGGCATCACTCAAAAGCCCTTCCTCTGCACAATTGGAAGAGCTACTGCCATTGGTGGTCTTGCCAACCCAGTTGATGTTCTCACCATCTATGGGGAAATTGTTGGTCGACTGCGTATCATTTTCCCGTGTCAGAAGACAAGCCCCATCTGCAACGTCCAAATTCATCTCTTTGGGAGGCATGCTGACCTTGTTCTCACTGCTGGAAACTGGCAGTGGCTCTCCTAGGTTCTCACCACCAATAGCCTGGCCTGGTGCTTCCATCTGAGGGGTACCAATGCAATTCTGCACCCCCGGAGCGGGGGATGAAACTGACTCCACAGTTTCCTGCATGACCTCAGTTGAAACAGCTTCCACTTTATTTTGATCTACAGTTGATATGTGCGCACTTGGCATTTTAACGTCCATAGTAGGCACTGGCTCCTCTGCTTCCACCACCTCACAGACGAGGGCTTGCTCTTGTACTGTCTCCTGGTTTGATGCCGAAATAATGCCCAATGTTCCCCTTCTAACTGACAGTAATCCCACTACTTCCACCCTCTGCTTCTTGTAGAGGTCCATGGCTCTCTGCAAGTCAGAAAGCATGTCAACTAACGAGAATCTAGAATCAATACCCATTCATACATTTAGTCTTGTATATAAAATTTGGGCAATATTCTTTGTCCAACAAGAGAAAACAGATATGATTAGTTTGCAACTATCATACGTAAGTACTAGGCAACTAAAGGTATTATTTAGCTTTAAAGTAAAGATTTCTCTTCCAGTAATCGAAGACTTTAATAACCTCTAATTAGAAGCGTGCATCCTGACCACCAGTTGTAGCCCACAGACATGCTACTATGCAAACCATTTCAAGCGACGACTAAAACAACCTAAAAATAAATATCCAGGAGCAGCAACTTTTTACTATGTTCATCCATCATAAAATTTACCTGAAGAACAGAATCTTTCATGGCAGGAAAAAGCGAATGACTCAATAAGTTATTGAAGTATTTAAGACCTGCTCTTTCTCCATCCTGTCACATCATAAAAGAATTGATGCAACAGTTAGTCTAGAAATTTTCCAGAGCAATGCAAGTAACAGACTTCTGTCAAGATTCTCTACCTCCACATATATATCCATAGTGGTGTCCTCATCCATAGTTGTACTTTGTTCAATCTCCAGTAAGCTTATACACCGACTATACAACTCAGGATGTGCAAATTCTGCTGAGATATCAAGCTTAGAAAGATAAAAACGGCTGAAATGAGAAAGATCGTCGCTTGAAAATTTAGAATGATCAGCTGCATTCCCATGGCCAGGTTTAGGCAGAACCTCAGAAGTCTCTTGTGGTGGAGAAGTGCCGGTGGAACTTATTTCAGTGGTTTTTGCCAAAACCTCCTGATGGTTCTCTTCATTATGATACCTCTGACCTGCCTTCACAGCCAAAGTATCATCTACAGGGACCTGCACTGGATGATCCCCTTTATGGGATGGGGAAGACAAGTCCCTTTTAATATCACCATCTTGTCCTTTCCACGAGTCCATATTAGATTCCCACCCCCTACCATTCATTGAATTCCTTTTCTGGTCCCATTCAGCACCCCCATATATGTGAGGAGGGCCTGAACCATTACTTCCATCCCATGCATGCAAGTGAGGAGGGCCTGAACCATCCATCATAGTCTGCCAGCCAACTGGGCGCAAGTGACCGGAAAACCTGTCAGCTTCAGGGATATGATAATGAATCCCTGAGTGGTTAATTTCCACAGCAGGTCTAACTCCAAACAAAGGTTGTGACGGAAACTGTGGGATCATTGCCTGAAAACCTCCATGAGGAGGTCCATGTTGGAAAGGAATGAAGCCATTTGGTACAGGTGAAGACCAACCTGGGACAGCTCTCCATGCGTTTCCATGTCCTCTTGCCAAACTGGAATCATTACCCCTCTTATAACGAGCAGTGGAGTTCAGTCTACCATCTTCTTCAAATGCACCCACAAAAGAAGGGCTGTCACCTCCAGCTCTAAATGCAGATGGTAGGGGAATCAAAGAAGACACATTGCTCTGACCAGTTCTGTTGTAATAAGGTGAATCTGCCCGAGGGGAATCATCCAAAAGAGGCTTTTCTGATGGAAGGTCACGATACAGCCTGTCCTCGGTAGTAGAGAAATCTCTTGCATCAATAGAAGCAACACTCTTCCGCCCTGTTTCTTCAAGATCAAGACTCCGTCTAACACCAGTTCTATTCATATACTTTCGGTCAATACTTGTAGATGAAGGAGATCTTTCAACAAAGCCCTTAGGTGATGCCTTGGAACTTGAAGACCTTTCAGTAGGCATATCCCCTAAATGGATGTCATCCATTTTGATGGAATTCTCAGTGGATCTGTAGTTGGTACCTTTTTCTGGCACTCCAGATAAAACACTTGCCTCTCTCGAAGAAATTTCTCTGGGCCTCTGTTCAGACTTATTATCCCTGTACTTAATATCTTCTCGGTTTAAATGCCTGAAACACAGAGAAATAAAAGTAACCCAAATTTACTATGAATTCGACATGCTTCAAAAGAATATATATGGTTCAAATCACAAACCAATAAAACTCTATTGACCTTTAAAAAAATTTCATGTGAATTCAAGTTCCATATATTTCATCTCAAATGAGACATAAAAATACATTACAGAAGATAATGATACAATGTTGGTTACAAAACAATCACTTGTAGTACTATTTTCTCGACATGATCAACACAGTAATGTATACATAATATCACCACTTTTAACCATTGACCCACAATCAAAATANAACATGTTTCAAATATAATAAACCCAAATAGCCTGATAGTGATAAATACTAACACAAGCATACCTAGAAAATCACCATAAAAATTAACAGAGCAAAGACAATTCAAAAGATAATTTACATAAGCAAATATGCTAACTCCAACCAGATTCCCAACTAAATGGAGTGGAAGTAAGACAACTACCTGTACTCGTCTGCACCAACACTGGAGCTGGGCGAAGTTCTCAGTCTGTTGCTACTAATAGTAGTGTCAACATGAGGTTGGTGTGATTGAGATCTCCCCCTATCAGCATCTGATTCAACTTTACCACCAATGAAAGATTTATTTTCCATGTCAAGATAGTGAGCTTTGACAAGTCTAGTCTTATTATCATTAGAATCATCACGATCATCTGGTGATCTTTTCTTACCCCTGCCATCTTTGTATCTAGCATTCCGGTCATCAAGATGGGACCCATCACGGTCACGATGCCGATCTCGGTCATGGTCTTGGTCTCGCTCTCGGTCGCGATCATAGTCATGGTCATGCTCACGCCCACGATCACGACTACGATCCCTACCACGGTCACGATCCCGATCACGTTCCCAATCCAGGTCACGCCCACGGTCTCCATCACGGTCACGATCACAGTTGCGATCACGCCCACGGTCTCCATCACGTTCATGTTCATGGTCATGGCAACGATCACGATCTCTGCTAACCTCTAGCTCTCGCTCCCGACCACGATCCTTATCACGGTCACTGTCCTTGATTCTCTTATGTCGTATTTCTGCAGCATCCTTTTCAGCCTTTGCATGCTTATCATCAGATTTGATGCGAGTATGATCTTTGGCAGGGTGCTCATCATTTTTCTTCTCATCACGGTGCTTGTTATCCCTATCCATGTCATTCCGATACTTGTCTTTACACCTCTCATCCTTGCGCTTTTCATCCTTCTGTCGTCCATCCTTGCCAATATCATCCCTAGATGATAATCGTCTATTATTAATCTCTCGAATGTCATCTTGATGCTTTTCCGAATCACCAGAACCATCTCTTCTTTTCCTCATTCGTCTCTCAAGCTGGTTTTCATCAGTACTTCGCAGCTCATCCTGGGCAGTCAAATCTACAAGCAGGTAGAACTGAAGATGTTAATTGGAGTTCCAACCAGAGAAGTTTGGATCATCTACATGGTTTGCATATAAAAGTTCATGACACAGCCTTCATATCTCATTTATGGTTTTATTATATAAGTCATATCTCATTAATAAAACGTGTGAAGTCCACTGAAAAAATAAGGGAAATAACAATAAGAGGCAGGGAACTAGGTCACAAGTCAGACTAATACTTGTTTAAGTTGAACTTGAAATTAAGAAGATACTTTGTTGATCAATCAAGTTATCATAAAAATAAAAAAATAAAAAAAAAAATTAATGCATAAAAGCACCCATTTGACTCAATTCATGAATTAAGCCACTATGAGTTTACATCATTTATTATTATATAACACATATTTACATACTAATTTTATTAAAACACTTTCTTCACAAAACAAAGTTTAATTATGTAATATCGACGACTCAACTCCTGTTTTTTTTATAAGTAAACAAATTTTATTGATCAAAGAATAGGCAGAGCCATATACAAAATTCTAAACGTAAAAACAACGGCATGCCCTAAGCTACGTAGGCCAAGAAAATCATGTAGGTCCATGCCATTGAAGTCAACAGCAATGGCCCAAGTACAAAGTGTTCTAAAGAATAAATCTTTCAACTCCTCCTGCGATCTCTCCTTGTCTTCAAATGTCCTATCATTACGTTCCTACCATAAACACTGCATAATGCATATAGGAATCATCTTCCAGACAACTTTAATTTGTTGCATGCCTCTTAGAATTGTCCAACTGGCCAGCATTGCCACCACTGTCTCCAACATAACCCAAGACAAGTCTAATCTACTGAACACCTCATTCCATAATACCCAAGTTGTCTCACAATGTAGTAGGAGATGTTTATAGACTCTCCCCCTTCTCTACATATGCAACACCAGTCTACAATGATTACCCTTCGTTTCCTCAAGTTGTCAGTTGTGAGAATCTTGCCCAACGAGGTTGTCCACACAAAAAAAAATAAAAACTACTTTTGGAGGCACCTTATGTCTCCAAAGCCTTCTCTACGAAAACTGAGTTTTGGATTCTTGTGTGAGAGCCTTATAAAAAGAGTGAACCGAGAATACCCCTTTACCATCAGGTATCCACCACATTAAGTCTTCCTGCTGAATGCTTCGTTTAGGGAGTATAAAAGGCAGTAAAAATCTTCAAAGCTACTCATTTCTCAGTCTTGTGCCGCCCTAACAAAGATGATGTTCCAACGGATCTGCCCCCCAGATATCTCCATGATTTCTGCCACTGATACATCTTTACGAATAGCAATATTTAATAGTGAAGGGAATATCTCTTGTAGAGTACCATTACCGCACCAAATATCGCTCCAGAAATTAATCTTGGAGCCCTCACCCAGAAGAAGTCTAGTGTGTTTACTCAAGACCTCCCATCCTCTTCGAATGTGTTTCCAAAAACCCACTCCATACGCCCCCCTTACTTTTTTAGAGCACCATCCCCCCATAAACCTCCATATTTGCTCTTAATCACCAATTTCCACAAGGCTTCTAGTTCCTTATGATATCTCCATAGTCACTTGCCAAGTAACGCCCGATTAAAGATCCTCATACTTCTAATACCCAAACCACCATTAGAAATGGGGCGGCATACCGTTGCCCACTTGACTAGGTGAAACTTGAACTCCTCCCTCACTCCACTAAACAAGAAATCACGTTGGAGTTTCTCAATTCAAACTGTCGCACTTGCAAGTATAGGGAACAAGGATAAAAAATAAGTTGGTAGGTTAGATAAAGTACTTTTTATCAACGTAATCCTACCAACTTTTAACAAATACATCCTTTTCCATCTCGTCAATCGCCACTCTACTTTCTCAACCATTGTGTCCTATAAAGAAGACTCTCTCAAAGGAGCCCCCAAAGGAAAGCCTGGTAAGTCATAGGAAGTGAGGCTATCTTACACCCCAACGTGTTGGCCAGCTGTCATAGATTGAGAACACCTCCAATAGGCACCATCTCTGATTTGTCGAAGTTCACTTTTAACCCAGATGCTGTTTCAAAACAAAGGAGACGGGCCTTCAATGCTCGAATTTGATTTTGATCAGCCTCACAAAAGATAAGTGTATCATCTACAAACAACAAATGAGATATGTTAATAGTTCCCCTCTCCGGGGTTCCGATCTAAAAGCCATCCACGAAACCATTATTAGCCAATGCCGAGATCATCCTACTAAGCGCCTCCATCACAATAACAAACAGCAATGGCGACAATGGATCTTCTTGTCTTAGGCCTCATGTGCTATGAAAAAAACCAGTTGGACTGCCATTTATCAATACTGAGAATTTAGATGTTGATATGCACCAACGGATCCACAATCGCCACCTCTCCCCAAAGCCACACCTCCCAAGAAGGTAGAGAAGCAAATCCCAGTTAACGTGATCATATGCCTTCTCCATGTCTAGCTTGCAAATGATCCCTATTATACCAGCCTTCAATCTACTATCCAGGCATTCATTAGCAATAAGAACCACATCAAGAATCTGTCTCCCTTTTACAAAAGCATTTTGGGTTTTGTAGTGATCTTCCCCAAAACCTCACTAAGACGGTTCGCCAACACTTTGAAAATTATTTTATAGACCCCATTCACTAAGCTTATGGGCCGAAACTCCTTAACCTCCATGGCCCCCACCTTCGGTATCAATGCTAGAAATGCAATGTTAAGGCTTTTCTCAAATTTTCCCACCGAGAATAGCTCCTGAAACACCTGCATAAGATCTTCTTTTATCACTTCCCAACAAGTTTGAAAGAAACCCATAGAGAAACCATCAGGCCACGGTGCCATGTCTTTAACCATTTTCCTCACTACATCATAAACCTCCGCCTCCTCAAAGGCCCTCTCCATCCAAGATACATCATTCGCCTCAATGGCATCGAAGGTAGGTCTCCATCCCTCCTACTCGGTTAGGAGCTGCTCAAAGAAACCTACTATATGATTGTGGATAACCTGCTCTTCCTTACATTCAACACCATCAATTTTCAGCATCTCAATGTTGTGGTTTCTCCGATGGGAGTTTGCAATTCTATAAAAGAACTTGGTACTTTGATCTCCTTCCCTCAACCACAAGGCTCTCGATTTTTTTTGCCATGACATCTCTTGTAATAATATAATCCTTTCAAGGTCCGCAACCAACATTGTCATTTGTGCTAGCTTGTCCTGTGTAAGAGGCCGCGTCTCTTGTAATCTCTTGAACTCCTGGATGTACATCACCTTGCTTTTCTTGCGCTCCCCTATATCTCCAAAAATCTGCATATTCCAAAGCTTCAGACCTTTTTTTAGCGCCTTCAATTTACCCGCTAGGATGAAGCTAGAGGTACCCTGAAACTGATACGAGGACCACCATTGTCTCACCCTCTCTACAAAACTTTCTAATTTCAGCCACATGTTTTCAAATTTGAAATACCGTTGCCTTCTTCGGAGACCACCACAATCAAGCATGATAGGCCAATGATCCAAGCAAAGACGAGGCATTCGCTTTTGCCATACATCGGAAAGTGACTTTCCCATTTTGGTGATATTAAGAAACAATCCAAACAAGATCAAGTCTGATTATTAGATCACGTGGCTGAACCTCCTGCTAGAGGCAAAGCCACCAAGTTCAAATCAAAGATGCACTCCAAGAACTCTGTTATTACTGGCTACCCTTCGATTCCCCGAACACTCGCTTGGAAATCTTGTAACATTAAAGTCTCTCCCAATACACCAGGAGAGATCCCACCAGCTATATACTCCAGCTAATTCTTCCCACAATAATCTTTTGTTATTATCTAGGTTTGGACCATAGACACCTACAAGAGCCCACAAAAAGTTATCAGATACACTCTTGAAGGAGCATGCCACCGAGTATAACCCTATAAAATCCTTTATTTTCTCCACCACCCGTCTATCCCACATCAGCAATACACCTCCTGCAGCCCCAATAGAGGCCATATACACCCAATTCACATGAACACAACTCCAAAAAATCCATACAATTTTCCCATCAATCATTTTCATCTTCGTCGCTTGTAAACAAACAATGTCCACCTTCCACTCACGAAGCAAGTTTCTTACTTGAAAAAGCTTATTAGCCTCATTGAGTCCACGAGCATTCCATGATAATATTTTGGGTTTCATTGAAAGAAGGCCAGCCCCTTACCTTTTGACCTGCCCCTGATAGAGTTGCCATCAGAGTTCACAGACCAAGTCAATCTTTTCAGCTCACGCTGTTTTTTTTTATCCAGCTTTTCTATGACTTTGGTGGCCCACTTCAATGGCTATAAGCAAAGCCATAAATTGATCCTCATAGTCTTCACACTCCAACCTCATGCATTTTTGTAGTTCTTTTACCTTATGAAATACAACTGCGTTTTGTGAAAAAATTTGTATGCAATAAGTTTTAACATTCCTTTTTTTTTAATTCAAGTGTAAAAACATGCATGTATCATCTATATCTCAGGAAAGATTCCTAGTTCCCAATATTTAATTCTCTTGACTACTAATAAACCACCTTTAACTACTAATCCTAAAACATTATTCCACCAAATTAATCAGAACTCGTGTAAAATAAGCGGAAACCCATGATTATCTTGAGAAAATCTAGGAAAAAAAAAAAGCACAACACTTCACTTGGTTTGGTTAATCTAACTCCCATTCTTTCCAAATCTCACACATTCTGTAGAGAAAACTCTGATAAGCTCGAGAACTAGTATAATACCCCATATGATAAGGATAAGAGTAGGTGGTGAATGTGATCCACATTACTTGGGAATGAAAAGTTATTGCTCTTTAGAAGGTTCCAATGGAGCTCCAATTGTATCATTGACTAATCCTTTTGGAGTATAGGTCATGTGGTTTAGGTTTTCCACTAGGGTTACACATGGTATCAGAGCCTATCTCAACTAGAAATGTGGGACTTGAGCTGTGCCACCTACAACGGACAGGCCTGACGAGGACATCGGGAATTTAAAAGGGGGAGATTGTAATACCCAATATGATAAGGATAAGGTTAGGTGGTGAATGTGGTCCCACATTGCTTGGGAAGGAAAAGTTTTGACTCTTTATAAGGTTCCAATGAGGCTCTAATTGTTCATTGACTAGTCTTTTTGGAGTATAGGCCATGTGGTTTGAGTCTTCCATTGAGGCGTTACAACTGGACTAGCATAATAACTTGTGGTGTTCATTACACGATACCATGAATTGGACTAGCATAATAAATAAACTAACAAATTAGATTTTGAAGTTCAATAGCTACCTTCTTTAGCATAGCTACAGTGCATCTTAGGCACTACGTAAAATGGTGCTCCTAATTAGTAATCGCGATGCTTCTAATTCTAATAATTGCTTCAGGTTAAAGAGCAGAAACACACTTAGCAGTGTTTTCGTGTAATAAACATGGGGACAATTGCTGGATATGTAAGACTATCGCATCACAATGTACTAGTATCATTTTTTTTCAAGAGCAATGCTACGTACAGTCCCTAAATAGGGACTGCAATGCAAGCTTAGGTAATTTTATCTTTAAAATTTTTGAAAATTACAAAAATATCCCTCTTAAAATGATGCTTTTTCTCATTTAATAAAGGGTCTGCAAATGCAGTCCTCAAGTGGGGACTGCAAATAGAATTTCTCTTTTTCCAATCAGAAGAAAACATGAGAAATATCTAAAATATTTTTTTAGAAGTACTAGAGATATAACTAAGATATAAAGATTGGGCGTGAAAGAATTTAACATAAGTAAGCAATCTAATGTATTTAAGCCCCTCGGCCACTGAAATGGCACAAAGTTAATTCAAAAAGTAATTGGGATGTAAAACTAGATCAAAAAGAAAATATTCTTCCACTTATGATGCTTGAGATCAGCACTCAAAAACCTCAAGGTCCTCCCTAATATCTCACACAACCTCAAGTTCTAACAGTATCTAGTTCGTATGCTGGATACACCTAATGTTCTAAAACTTTAACATCCATCATTAGTCATAACAAGAGAAGGCTAAGGTTACAATGCGATTACAAATCACAGAAAATCATATTAACCAACAATCTAACCAGTTACCTTACCAGTTTTTTCTACCCCCTTCTTTGCCTCCCGCTGTTCCTCGTTATCAATGGCCAACTTCTCACTTTTCCCATCTTTACTCTTCTTCTCTTTTTCAAAGCCAACTTCCCTACTCTCCTTTCGACCCGAATCCCGGTGCTTCCCACTACTCTTCCTTGCCTCCTCACTCTCACCATTCACTCCCACACCGTCCTCTCTCCTCTTACTGCTACTACTACTACTCTTCGATTCACCCATAGCCTTCGACTCCTTGGGCTTCTTTGAAACCTCAGTCCGATCATCATCGCCGCCATTCCACCGGTCGCTAACTCCGTCGGCAGCCCGCTCCCTCCTTCGCTTTGAAGGGCCATGATCTTCAGAATAATCCCCATTCCCAGCCCCGTACAAGTCCTTGGCATCCTTCAGAGAATCTACTTTCCGCTTCTCACTCGAGCCTGATTCCTTCGAAACCCTAGAGCCACCGCCACTCTCTTCTTTGCCCTTCCGATCCTTCAAGCTCGAGTCTTTCTCCGAGTCCGAGTACTCCCTCACTTCCCTCGAACTGTGTTTGTTCGATTTGTGCCGCGAACTCTTCGGCATCTTTGAAACAAACTAAAAAACCGAACAGGAGCCTGCCGAACCGAAACGGAAAGGCTATTTTCAAATTCGTAAGCAAAATTTGGCACTCAGATCGAAATTCAAAACCCTAGTCTTGAGAACCCGAACGGTTGTTCACCGATGAGACTAGGCATCAGAACCCCAGCCGTGAAGCCTCTCAACAAAATCGAGCACTACAATCAGAAACCCGAACCCTAATTTCGAAACATTCTGACGTTGAACCGCCCGGCCACTATGAGAAAACAAAAACCCTAACAAGTGGACGGAAGTAGGGCAACCGGACGGCGATTCATTGGTACGAAGGGATCGCAGGGGTATTAAGAGATTGGGATCGAAATTAATGTAAACGACGAGAGAGCCACCGAGAGAGGAGGGGCATAAATGTGGAACTGTATATGAAGTTAAGAGCAAGTATTAAGGGCCAAGGGAGTCTCAGCCCCAGATTCCAAGCGGAGTTGGTGGGTGTATGACTATATTACCCTTGGTATTTTGACTTTATGACGTAAGATTCCTCGGGGTTTTTGTGTTGATTCACTGTAGTCTAGAAAGTGGCCACGTCTCAGTGACCTTCCAATAAAAAGGTGACGCGCTAGTAAGAGATATGAAGGGGCCAGCGCAGAGTAATCCGGTGCTCCCGAGTCCCGACAGAGGCATTGCGGAACTAAGCGATCAGGATACCTTTTATCCGTGCGACCGGACCTGGTTGGTGGGTTGCAGATCAATTGATTTAAGTGTGATACCCATATCGTATATAAGGGTAGATGGTGAATGAGATTTTATATTATTTTAAAAGAAAAAAAAATTATTTTTTATTAAATTTTAATTGTATAATTGACTAGTATTTTTAGAGTATAGATTATGTAGTTTAGGCCTTCTATTGAGACGTTTTAAATGGTACTATAGTCTATCACAACCAGAAATTTGAAACTTGAGCTGACAACGGACAGGCCCGACGATAAAGTCAGGAATTTAAGAGGATGAAATTGTGATACTCCATATGATAAAGATAAAAAGTAGGTAGAGCATGAGATCTCACATTGTTTAAGAATGAAAAGTCTTTACTCTTTATAATGTTTTAACACGATTCCAATTATATCATTGACTAATTATTTTAGAGTATAGGTCATGTAGTTTAGACTTTCTATTAGACCGTTACATTAAGGCACCCTTTGAACTTGAATTGAACTAAGATTAATTCAGTTTAGTTTAATTTTAAGTTGAATTTAATATCTAAATACTTTACTTTCAAATCAATTAATCTCAATTCAAAACATTTTTATACGCGGGACTTATAACTTTTTTCAACTCAACACCTCTTTACACGAGGGATCCACAATCCTTTTTAACTTCTCATAAATACATCTAAACTTATCTTAAGATCCAAACATATTTAAACTCATTTTAGATTGGCTCTATAAAATTCACTTCATCATTTTAACTCACTACTATTCATAAAAAAACTTAACTCAATATTCAAACGGGACCTAATTTTCCATTTGAAACAATAGTGAGAAGAGATGAAGTAGTTTTAAATAAAAGTTGAAAGTTGAATAACATATTGTTAAAATTTTATTTTTTAATATTCTTATTATTTTGAGATTTAAAAATATTGAATCATTTATTATATTTTATATAAGAATTTAAAAAAATTATAATTATAAAATGAGATGAAACCATTTTTATATCAGGATGTAAACCAAGTGCACTGATGTATTCTAATTTTCCTCATATCTTTGACAAATGACAAAAAAAAATAGTGACAAATTGTACGATGAATAGCCTCCAAAAATAGATATCGTATAATCCAATTATAATATAAGCGAAAAAGGTTATTCGTTTTATTATAATTATATAGTGTAGGGAATCTAAACAGAACTTTTTTTAATATTAAATTGTTCGTGAGCCGTAGTAGGTCGGAAAAGTAGCTACATTTTTGTGTCGGGTGGGCTAGCCTAAGAGAAAAGTGAAGAAAAGCACCCCAAACATCCAATCCAGTGTCTTTGAATTGATGAAACACCAAACTTGCAGTATAGCTCCAAACTTTAGACTTCTATTAAATCAACAGTATTTTGAAAGAAACAAAGACCACTACACCACCACTGGGATTTAGAGGCTTGACACCTACGCCCATTAATCTTTGTTCACTGGCTCTCATGTCACCATGTCTTCATTGGGACAAGTATCCAGTTCCTGTTTTTCACGTACAACGTTATCAATTCTTGAGTTACACCTTCTCATGCAGGAATGTCTTTGGAAAGAAAGAACCAAAATTATCTATTACATTTATTTGGAGAAAAAGTACTGTAATAGAAGCATTATTTAGTTAGCACAGCGATTGTTTAATTTAGTAGCAATTCCAATTATCAATACTAAATAACAACACTTTTGCTTCAAATTTAAAATTTGAAACATTACAAATTACTGTATAAGTTATTGGGTAAGGTAAATGGTTGGATGGGAGGAATTCCACACTTATGCCATCTTGCTTCACTTGGACTCGCTTTCTCTTCCACAGGAAGGGGAAAACCTGCCGGCTGGCCTGTCTCATTGATGAGTGAACACGGGACACGTTATGATAATACTCCAGCATTTTGAATGGCCTGGAGATTGCAGGGATAAAGAGCTCATGTGTTTCGTCTAAAAGCTAAAGGATTTGATACCATCAAATGGCTTCACGCCCAGAGAGAGGGGCGCCTTCATGAAGTTCAAAAATACAGTAAAATCCCAAGGGAAGAGCACTTTCGCCTTCAAAAGCACAAAACGCATGAAGATTTTCTGAAATAATTGCTCTTCTCAAATCAATCCCTGCCGCTGCAGATCACTGTATGTCTTTTTATTGTAGATATTACCCTCTCTGTCTTCGTACTCCTCTTCAAGATCCGGGCGCCACTTGTTCACTCCTTGCCGTTCTTGTATTTTCTTCCACAGATGTTTCGCTTCCTGCGTTAAAATGTTGGAACATACTGGTGAATTATCAAGAAAAAAACAGAGAATATTATTAGCACTAAACAGAAAAAAAAGACTTTTCACATGCTCTCATCAGTTCGACATGGATTATAAGCACATGTTCCTGATCTACCACAAGACAGATAGCGTACATATCAATATGTATGTAGTCCTTGTTTTCTTTGGCCAGAATGCAGCATAATAACGAACCAATAAGCAAGTAGTCATGTAAGACTTCTATATGTGTTTTGAAGTTGAGCTCTGTTAGTTTTAAAACCAATTTTATGATGTGAAATTTAAAACCAATTTCAAAAACCCAGAACAGTTCACAAAGACGCAGGCATTTTCAGAACAAATGAACCAAAATTCCACAGAGATGCCAATGATAAACTATAATTGGATTATTATTAACAAATTTACAACCCACTATCACTTTGGCTATCCTTGTCTAAGCTGGGTGTTGTCAGTCCAACTGTTCAAGAACCCAACCAGAGTAACACGGATGCCAAAGTGAGAGAAAAACAGTTGACACTGTTGACCTCATCAACTCATGCTAATAAGTGATACAGAGAGAAATCCATTGTACAAAGAATTTATGCAAAAGTATACCTCGATTGATGTGATCTCATTGAAGTTCTTGGTGTTTGGAATACCAAGGCAGCGCATCCCATGCTGATGACGCCATTCCTTGAAATGCCGTTCAAAAGCCCTACGGCCCCAGTAACTATAGTTCCCACATATCTCACACTTGAATTCCTGAGATGCATTGAAAAAAATATACAATCACGAGAGCCACAAAGAACCTCATAAAAGATGTCCCCATAGCAGACACCAGTGCCTGATAAGGCTCTTACAATTAAATGAGGAAACTACCTGACCAAGACCATGAAGCTTATACAGCCAATATGGTATAGGCTTCCCATCCCAACCCATTGGCAACTTGAGGGGATTATAAATCTGCTGTTCTTCATCATCACTTTCAGTATCAGCTTGTGTTTCCTCCTGCACAAATAATCAAATCCAAGTGACTATCTATTGTGAGAACCAACACAAACCAGAAGATCCACGCCATAACAAAAATATTCTCTAACCAACTCCAAGCATATTTCAGCATGAAGCGTGGGGGTATAAATCCCCAATTTAGATAGGGAGCAAGACTATTAAACATCAAGCAATAAGGCATGCATTAGACAAAAAAACTGCACATATAATCAACAAGCAGGTACAAATAATCGCGAAGGAAAAAATCCCCATGAAAATATATAACGCTCCTATTTGTTTACCTGAGGGTAGTGGGGTGGGTTTGAGGAATAGAAAACAAATTATATCTTGCATAGCTTCCAAAGTGATAGTTGGCTTATGTGTTTGCCAAGCTGGCCAGTTGAGCGCCAAATTAGGCGTTGAAGAGAAAGCCACTCAACTTGTGATGAATTTGAAACTCCAAGTTTTCATGTTACTCGAGGCATGGCCCAATCAAGTTTTTTGCAAGGACCACTTATCGAGCACTTTCTCTCTTTTTTTATAACTAATAAATAGTTTTGTTAAAAAGGCAAGGCATATCCCAAGTATATGGGCCATATGCAAGAGAACAGCTTTCAAGCAATTTCACTAGTCTTCATTATATAGGCACTTCTAGTCAAGAGACAAAGCTAAGAGATACATGACAGGCTGGGACCACCTTGTGGCAGTTCAAAATTGCCATTGTATAGGGTATGGACCGGTTAACCATCTGCACCCTCAAACTTGCCACCCATAATGGGCGTTTAACACTTGCTCAACATACTTGTGGTAAGTTAAAAGTGTTGAATGGTTGAAATAATATGCCACAGAACAGACACTTTAAAAAAGAAAATTATATAGAAGAGAAACTTTAAGGTTTTAACAAAGTCCCGTAATAATAAGGATGTCAACTTATACTACAAACACTTGAAAGATTGTAATAAAGGTCTATTTACTCACCTCCTCACGTTCTGCTTCAATTTCCTCATATGTCAAAGCCTGCTTCTTCACGATATTGTCTTTTGTTCGTGCAATCATCTGTGCAAGGTCACAGAAAATTCAAAAATGTAGCAGTCACTGAAAACATTTTTGCATATGCAATTGTGCACCGATATTCAAATGTCCCATCCAAAAATTTTCTTTTCTAAAAACACCAAATACATACAATGGATATATACACAAGGTGAAACTAAGTAAGGATGAAACATAGGCTAACCTCGTCCAATAAGATACACAGTTTTTTCATTTTGGCCTCAATTAGTGCTATTTCTTTTGCATTGTCATCTTGTTCTGGAGCAGCACCAGCCCGGTTTTGTTCGGACACACGAGTACCTTTGGCAAAATGTTTCCTTTCCAACTTCTCAAGAGGTGTGTGCTACACAAAAGAAATTAGGTAATTAGAAATTATGTCATCTTAAAGTGCTGCGGTAAAGATAAAAATTTCAAGACAAATGTGAGCTGAACAGTATATAAAGCTAGTCATAGAACATATGCAATGTGTAGAAATAGCTAAATTTCTTAAACGAAAAGTACTTTGTAACTAAGTTAGCATACCTTGAAACATTATACAATAAAAAGAACTTTTAAAAGAGTGTCAATGTTAACATTTTGACCTCCAGAATTTATTTGAGTAATTCAATCTTCTACCCCTTACTCCCCCTTTTTCTGTTAATGGTGAGAAATCTCACTACTTTTGCTTTAATGAAGAAAATGACCAAGAGATATTTATATAATGTGCCAAACCTGATCATCAAGTCTCATAATGGAAAGACTCCTTAACAGCTTAACTTCTTTTAAATTCAATAATATTTCTGAATCCATTGGTTACAGAACTAAGAAGGTATAAGTTGAGAGAACAAAAAAGGTACGCGTTTGGAAACCAAAGGACTATAATATTAAATAAAAATTAGTAAAGCAGAAAGAGCATATAATTACAGGATCTCAAGTAGATCCAACTGTTGCTAATCCAATTTAAAGCATGTTTATCATTCACAATAATCCAAAGATAAAAAAAAAAAAAAAAAAACAAGTTTTCTCCCTATCCAGCAGATCCAAATTAAAAAATAAAAAGTATTACCTTTAATTAATTAATTAATTAGTACCACTAAACAAGATATAGGACATGTGTTTGCGTGGTCTCCAGGGTTCCTTATCATCAGAAAAAAATAGTATCACTAAATAATAACACAAATAACATATTTATTTGACTAAAGAAATAATTTGGAAAGTGGAGTACAGACAACATTCATTCACATTTCAAAACAATTTCTGACTTACACCTTACATCTTAGGTACAAAAGCTGATCAATTACCTTTGTAAGGAAAAGCCTTTCAGCACGCTGCTGAACAGTGCCGCCTGTCTTTAGTCCAATTGCAGCCAATGTCTGCCAGGCAACAAGGCAGTGGTCAGTTAAGGAAAACGGACATTATTGTCAAAAAAGAGTCAAAACTCAGAAATTTAGATTTTGCTTTTCCATTTGGTTCCATTTTCTTTCCGTTGTCTCCCCTGTATATTTCCCACTTCGCATGTAATTATGATTAATCCCTCCCTCCTCCAGCACCAGGGCTGAGGGTCCTTTCATTTTGTAAGTTTCATTATCAATTACAGGAAAAAGAAGAAAGATAATATCAAGAAAAGGGGTGATAAATTCTAAAGTTTGGATCTTCAAAGCAACTTAAACGTATGTTCTAGAATTAGGGCTCTGCAACTACAGGTTTGTAAATGAAGAACAAAAAAACACACTTACACAACAAAAAGTCACCAAGAATACCAATATATCCACAGACCCCTTACCTCCTTTAACTTTTCAGGACCAACTTCCACCAGCTCTTCAACTGTGCTGTAATAATCAAGATCGATTATAGTTTGCTGAGCAGGAACATGTCCATTTTCTTGACTCTCATTCCCCCATCCTTGAACCTTTCTATTTGCCCATTGCTCTTCAAATTCAGTCACAACCTACCACAAGCCTTTCACAGATTATTTTTTAACGAAAAAGAAAACACAATTAGAAGGGCTTCCATGTCTAAGAAAAGGGTCCATGACCATTCTGATGAAATCTTGTTCACGTTCCATGTATATACAACAGTCCATCAACAAACAAGAAATAGAACTCAAAAGATGAAGCAAGGAAAAAAACACTAAAGTGGACTATGATAAATTGGCTTTTGCAAGTAAATGCCTCCCGACGCACTTTACATAGCAGTTAAAAAGCCTTCTACATGATTAATTTCTAATATAGCCAGACGCTGCTCTTCTCTCAATAATTCCCACAAGCACACGTCCAGGGAAGGAACAGAATTACGGTTTATCAAACCAGCTCGTGCAGTCTCAAACTCAGGTCTTAGTTTCATCAAGAATTGATCTCTTTGACGCTCATCATGAACAACTTGGAATGCTTCTAGGGCTTCCTTAGGAACTTTAGAATACACTATTCCAGAATATTCACTCCATAAATTCAGGAATCCAGCATAGAACTGTTCAATAGAGAGATTACCTTGTCTGTAGTTGGAAATCTCTAACTCAACTTGAAATTTGCGTGCAGTATTGTCTTTGATAATATATGCGCCTAAAATAGTCCCACATCTCCTTAGCAGTAGTAAATGATCGAAGATTATTGACCATATGTGGTTCAACGGAACTTAATAGCCAAGAAACAATCTTGGCATCCTTGCTGGACCAAGAACTAAAATCTTTTGAGATCAGTGGGGGCTGGCCACAGAAGACCCATCCAAGTGACCCCATAATTCCTTTCCTTTCACAAACATTCGAAACTGAAATTCCCAGCTTCCATAATTCTTTCCATTAAATCGAATGATTGAATTTTCACCCGACATAATGACCACATAATCAAAATGAGTTGAAAAAAAAAAAAAATCGTTGCCGATAGACAACACAAAGAACACTGACCTGAAAATGCCAAAATACCACTGCCAGAAAATACTACCAGAAAATGCACCGAAAACCTGAGAAAATATCTCTGCAAAAGCCTACACAGAGAGTCCAAGAAGAGTGCACCGAAAGAGGCCAAAAAAAAACCTCTCTATTGAAACAGAAACTGCCGAAATTTCCAGTAGCCACTAGCCCACTAACCGAAAGCTCCAAAAAATAGGGCCAGAAAACACTGCTCGGAAAAACAGAGAGTGCCGACAACCGTGTAGAAAGAGTTGCCCAGAAAAAATTAACCCAGAAAGTGAAGGCAGAGAGTGCTGACACAAGCCAAAGAACCAAGATAAAACACTAGTCTGTGCCGATGGACCCAGAAAACACTAGTCTGAAAACAGACAGTGCCGACACAAGCAAAGGAAGTAATCTGCCAAAAAAAATTGCCCAGAAAATTCTAGGGCTCTGGTACCATGTCAAGTTTGCTTGAATACACCTCAAATGAGAGTTTCCGTATATTATATAAACTGCCAAGCCCTAATTACAGCCTACAAATCATCTGTAAAATGGGAAAGAATGAAGCAATACAAAGAAATATAACTAAAGTTGGCGCCTATACACATATATACAACTACTGCTATTTACAGCCATATATATTTACTGTCATATATAGATATCATTGACAAATTATGTCATAGGCCGTTCAACCTCCAATTGCCACAGCTTAATAATTGTATAAAAAGGCTTGTTGTAGGCAAGTAAAAATCATTAACCGGAATGGGATTGAATCTACGAACCTGCCGTCCACCACTTGTTTACAGGGCCAGGCAATGCCATTTAGTCAAAGGCCCACTGATTTTAATGGACCTTTTAATGCAAATAATTCACTTTAGTACTAGTGAACACACTATAGATCATTAATTTAGTACAGTGGCCAAAATCATACTTTAAAACTACAATCCACTCTTGAATGAAAAACGTCATATGAAGTGTGCAAGTACCTTTGAGAATATTCTATCAAGATCTTGCAAGGGTTCTGTTCGCTGAAAACAATATATTAGGTATTCCAATAGATTCTCCATATATTCCCTGTATTGTCTGCAGAAAATAAAATTTTCACGAGATGCACATCAATAAATGTGAACAATCATTGTTGCAAAACCTTTACATATACGTATACACATATTCATACAAATTTACATATGGGGGTCTACCATCGTTTCCACATTCAAGCGAAGAATAGCAACTATCTGATTTTTATTGAGCCAAATATCCCCCCCCCCATCTTCTCGTTACCACGTAAAAAGTTGTCCATTAATGTCAAAACCAATGTTGTCCAAGACTGTAAAAAAACAACCTCACAAAGCCCCACTCCAAGTCCCACCATGTCTAATTGGGCGTGACCATGTCCCCCTTTTGCCCCTCATTTGCGGCTCTCTCTCACAATGGGTCCACTTCCACCTATAGCCATCACCAACATCATTTGATCCATTTCAACAAGGCCTACTCTCTTAATCAATACACTAGCAAAGATTGAATCAAGGTATTTCATTTATATTATTCAGTCTGCTGTGACCTGATCACCCAAGGATGCCTCTCAATTAACTTTAATTCCGTAAGTGTAAACAAGGCCAACCAGACTTTTTCCTGATGTTTGTGGGGAGGACTGCAAACCAATATATAAATGTAGATATAATCTGAAAGTAGTTTACCTCGTTAATTTCAGTTTGCGAGGAATCTTATGTGGTTGTGAAAAAACATCAAGGTAAGCAGAGTACTCGGTAGAAGGGTCCCCAAATTTGGAATTAATGTACTGGTTGAATAATTCATGCATGTCTAGGTATCGCCCCAAAGCTTCCTGAAATTCAAAACAAGGTCTATTAAAAACAACAAGTGAAAGCCTATAAATTACACTATATTAGAATAAAAATCAGATTCAAGCAAATGGCACAAAACAGAAAATATAAGATGTGCTTATTCGAATTATATACATGTGATTAAACTGCCCCTCCCCAAAAATACAAAGAACAAAAGAAAAGGTTGGATTTGATTTTTTCGAATGAGTTAGTCTGCATACAGTCCCCAAATGGAGACTGTTCATGCAAACCCATACAGTTATGTTTTAAAAAAATTTAAAATTACAATAATATCCTTTTTAAAATGATGTTTTTTCTCCTTTTACCACATTCATCAATGGGACTGCAAATGCAATCCCCCACTCAGGACTGCAAATAGAATTTCTCTTTTTGAATAGCTTAAGCTTATAGAAAATCTTGTGAGCTTGGGCTGGCTTATAATTGCTAGTTGGACTGGTCTAATCTTCAGGGATTTTCCGCTAGCCAGTAGAATCAGTTGACTTCAAGCTACAAACTAACCCATAATTTGTTACCTTAAATCATCATTAGGAATCCAAAAGTTCAACAATATCAAAGCCCAGAAAGCCATAAAATTAACATTGACATGCCTCACTACACAAAAAACTATATTCAATAACAAAATCATGAAATGCAAATATACAGTCAAATAATCGTATTATGGGCCATGGGTTGCANTCAGGGATTTTCCGCTAGCCAGTAGAATCAGTTGACTTCAAGCTACAAACTAACCCATAATTTGTTACCTTAAATCATCATTAGGAATCCAAAAGTTCAACAATATCAAAGCCCAGAAAGCCATAAAATTAACATTGACATGCCTCACTACACAAAAAACTATATTTAATAACAAAATCATGAAATGCAAATATACAGTCAAATAATCGTATTATGGGCCATGGGTTGCTCTTGGCAAACAGGTTGGCTCTAGAGACTTTAACCCTAGGCCAGCCAGAATTTTAATCTTGCAGTAATTTTAGACCTAATCAAGGCATGAAAAACCCGAGGCCAAGATTGCTTAAAGCCCAAATTAACATTGGATTTGGACTCAGCTAGCCTGCTTAAGTTGCATACCTAATAGAAACACTTAATTGGATAGTACTAAATCTAATCATACGATTTTCATCTCATGGTTAAATTGCACCATAAAGTTTATAGGCAATAACAAAAGTGTATTAGCATTGATTGCAATAATTTTCATGTGGGCAAAAATGAGCTCAACTAAAATTAAGCATTCCATTAAATATGTTGTGCAGACCTCTCCACTAAACTCGATTATAGGTTCTTCTTTAAGTAGGGCCTCGTACTCCTCAGTAGCATCAACAACACGTGCAGCCGGATGCCTTCTATGGTATTCTCGAATCTGCATATACGGCAAATATTAACAATCTTAACCAATAAGAAGTCCAACCAATCAATTGTAGAGCACAGTTCACAACATGAACTGCACATGTCCTGTGATATTTTCACATATGTTTTCTTACATATTTTTTTTATAATATATGTTTGCTTACATATATGATAAAAAAAGTAGTAAAGACCAGAATAAGCCTTACTTTTCTTTGAACGGATAGAGATGTAAAAATGAAAACTAAATTTTCCAAACTATTAACTAGAGGAAAAATATCCACTTGAAACATATACTTCTCAATTCTTCCACCAGTCCCTACAGAGTAACTCAAGCACAACATTGGAATGCTCAATGACAAAATAAAGAGCATTCTTCCTGGTTACATATTAATAGAATATAGCAATATGGTACACTAGGATGGCCATTCTGAATAATGTGCGAGATGTTTTTGCTCAGTAAAAAGAGGTACTTCTGCAGATACCTCTTTCAATCTATCATAAAATGCACTAAACACATTTGCTCCTGTCGCAGTTTGGCCTCCAAGAGCTGCAATCTCGTCCTTCCTGGCATTATCCTTATCATCATAAACCTCTACCTGAAAATTTTTATTTTCTTTTGATCATAAGAATCTTATTAATGAGAACTAGGCATAACCCAGGTACATGGGACAAGTAAAGTAATTATAATTATAATTAAAAACAGTAAGGTAACCTCAATCCTTTCAAAAGACAATACAAGACAAGACTTACTCTAAAAGCATAACAAACTCTCTCCAACAATTATGAGATTAATTTACTTGGGTTGTGCCCCTTTGTGCCTTCAATAAAATTCGTATTACTTATAAAAAAAATATAAGATTAATTGATTGATGCTACAAGCAATCACAGAGAAAATGTTGTCAACTAAACAAACAACTAATTTCAAGTATCCTTCAAAATCTAAACTTTTTTTTTCCCATGGAAGAGTATTTGGAAAGCACAAGCTCTGTCTAAAGTTGCGTTTTTTACTTGGACAGATGTGCTTGGAAAGATTTTGACGGTTAATAATTTAAGGAAGCGGGGTATGGTGGTCATGGAGTGGTGCTGCATGTGCAAAAGGAATAGAGAATCGATAGATCATTTACTTTTACATTGTGAGGTGGTGGTTATCCTTGATAGAGCCGGACTGAGTTGGGTAATGCCTAAGAGTGTAGTGGAACTACAAGCGTGCTAGAACAGGAGGCATATCAGTGCACAATTGGCAGCAGCATGGCGTATGATACCTTTGTGCTTAATGTGGTGTCTATGGTCAAAAAGGAATAATAGGTGTTTTAGTAACAAAAAGTGTGCGGTGGGGAAAATATGGAATTTTTTTGTATTCTCTCTTTTACAATGGTTTTCTGCTATTGTATTGGAGGGTGGGAATGTCCATGAGTTTCTATCTTCTTTTCAATTCACTAGAATGTAATTAAGTGTCTCACTTTGTATACTTCCTGTGTACTTGTGTTTTGCTTAATTTCATTCTATTCCATAAAGCTACTTATTTACTTATAATAATAAAAAAATATCGATAATTAAGAAATTTTATTCATAATAATAGGCAAAACCCAAGTACACTGGGAGTATACATGAGTAGTGCCTAACTAGAGTTCACAACTGAAAGTATAAAGTCATGGACATTTAGGCCCTATTTGGTTGCAAGACTCAGCTGAGATCATCTCAGTTCAGTCTAATTTTAAGCTGAGTCTAACATCCAAACACGTAACTTTCAAATTATTAAACTCATCTCAACTCAAAACCTCCTTAGACGTGGGACCCACAATCTTTTTCAACTCAACACATATTTATAAGTGGAACCCACAACTTTTTTCAATTTCTCATAAATAGTCTAAACTCATCTTAACATCCAAATACATCTAAACTCATTTTAGATAGATCCTACATAACTCACTCCACCTACTCAACTCACTACTATTTATAAAAAGTTCAGCTCAACTCAATATCCAAACGCAGCCTTAGTCCATTACAAACTATGGCCCCCACCCAAAAAAACAATGTTTTAAAGAAAAAAATTTCAGCTCCTCCATTGTTCTCTCGTAGTTTTCGAAACTTCTATCATTTTGCTCCTGCTAAATACACCAACACATATACATGGGGACCAATTTCCAAATTGCTTTAAACTTAAGATGGGAACAAATTTCCAATCACTCGGACTGAATACAACTATTCTTCCTCAATGACATGATTTCCCTAATAATTGTAAATATAAAATTACAATTAAACATGATTCAAAGGTTTCTTCTACTTTTTTTACTTCTTATTTCTCATTTAATGAAACTTACTTTGCCACCAAACAAGCCAGAATGCAACCTAGTGATCAATTTCAATGAAGGTAGAAGTAGACGCCGTAGGTTCTATTTCTCACTAGGAGTACTCCTAAATTACCTAATAGTATCTAGAATTTGGAATAAGTAGCTCCAAAGCGCCCTACTTTAGTGAGGTTTCACCTAAAAAACACTTCTCTTCCACAAAACGGTGTCGATATTTCGAGTCAGTCAGATTTAATTCTGATATTAATCACTCGGTTAATGTCTGTTATCATTTAGGAAGGTACTGCCATTCCCATTCAGAAAAATAAACAAATAGAAATTTGCTTCCAAAACTATAAAAATTAATCAAAAAATATTTTCACCAAGACTAATCCTTGGAAGTGCAAATGTCAAAAGAGGATTCAAACTTCCAATCTTCTCCTCCTTTTTTCCCAGTACCCAAGTACTTCGTAGAATCACAGAAAGATTTGCTTCCAAAATGCTGACTTACGTTTGGGTTTGTGTTTCGTGTGTATTGAAACAACCAAAAAAATTATATATATATAGACACCGTTCCTATGTATAAGAACGGATTCGAGGAAATTTCTTCATTTTTATTTCCTATGCCTTTCTCAGCAAAAAGGAACAAAGAAAGAATAAAGGAACTAAAGATGAAGATAGAGAAGAATGATACGAGTTTATCGGTGGTGGAAATGATGGTGTCGATCATGTTCCGAACGCGGTGGCTCTGAAAGAGGCGGTCCTTACTGGTAGCAGGCTCGTTCTGCAGGTCCTTCACTATCAGCCTCTCCAGCCGTTCCACGTCCTCGTGAGCCGCCCTCGTCACCTCCAGCAACGTCGACGACATCTTCTCCTCCTCCTTCCCTCTCTCTCACTAAAAAGTAAAAACTGCAGTTAGGGCTCAGGAAGAATGATTTCGCAGTGATTCCACAGGAGCAAATAGTCAATCGCGATTCGCCACATACCGAATCGGAGGCCGATGCGATTGGATCGAGAAGTGACATCAATTTATTTTAATTTATTTTATTATTATAATTTTCATTTTTATATATAATAAAATAAATAATTTAATTTTTTTAATTTTAAAATAATAATATTATTAAAATTAATATTTTAATAATATTTTATTTATTTCATTTAAAATTTTTTTATCTCATTTTATTTTACCTTTCAATTCAAAGAGACATGAAAGCTTCATGTGAAAATCATGTGATACTTTTGATGACGTGTCTATCGCATATTGACATTTGCAAAATTATAGTATACGGATCAGCTTAAGACGAAATGATTTTAGATAAATTTAATGAAATATTATTAAAATATTATTTTTAATATTTTTATTATTTTAATATTTAAAAAAGTTAAATTATTTATTATATTTTATATAAAAATTTAGAAAAGTTATAATGATGATAAAAAATAATTTTTATATCTAAACGAGCCATAAATATGCACATCTATTATACCAATTTTTCTTTTTATTTTTATGACAATAAACACCACTGCAAAACTCTTTAGTCTAGGTTTGGTAAGTGGAATGAGATACAAAATTTTTATCTCATTTTATATTTTATCATTATAATTTTTTTAAATTCACATACAAAATATAATAAATAATTTAACTTTTTTAAATATTAATTCAACTTTTTCAAATCACAAAACAATAATAATATTAAAAAATAATATTTTAAACTTTTATCTAAAATTAAAAATTATTATCTCACTATTCAAACTCATCCATAGAATCTAAACTCTCTAAGAAGAGCATCACAACAACCAGGAACGGATCTACGTTGAGGGTTAAGGGAGGGCCATGGTTCTCCCAAAGATTTTCAAAAACTTGCTGGTTTTTTTTTAAAGATGGCCTTAGTATTAGTTTTCTGGATTTCTTTTTTTGTTTTTCAACAATCAATCTATACGTCCACCTTTTCTTTTATTTTTCATTAATAAAATCCCACATTCTAATATCGAATTTTTTTTTAATGTTTTTCAGATCTCATAAGACGAAAGAAAATATATTGTTCTCTTTTTACAAACTCTTTAATAATTTATAACCTCATTTTTTCTATTTATTTAAATTTTTCTTTTTAAGTTTTCCACTAGCTAGATTATTTGAATTGGTTTTGTTAATAACATATATGCTACCATAACAATTAAGAATGAAGACACCAAATCTCACATGACTCTTTCTATTTATATTATAGAAACTTTACAACATTTAATTTTAGATTTAACAAAGAAGTTTATTTTTGTCTCATGCTCCTATAATGTATTTATAGATCAGTATTGACTTTTATTATTTGATCGATTATGAGCAAGTACAATATTGTTTTTTTTACTTCAAGTCTTTGGACATATCTTTGATAATGCATGCGTACTCATATGGCCTCCCACTTAAATCGCATTTTGATTTCAAGGGGAATCGAATCGAACTAATGACATGTGCCTCATGCACACAAGTTCGCTCTAATCACTTGGAAATATCAGTATCAGTTTTTTTTTTTTTTAGTAATGATACACACACAATACATTCTACAACATGTTGCACAACAAAATTATAAAATGAGGACATTTTTAGAAAATGTTGTTATTTTTATAAGATGTTTTATAAAAATATCTCTCACTTTATAACATTATTGTATAATATATTATATAATATATTGTGTGTAAATCATTTTCCTTTCTTTTTATAGCCGTATGAGTTATATGTTTGGGTGTGATTATAGTAATTTATATTCGGCTTCAAAATCTAGGAGTGAGTAAATAGAAAAGCATATGTAAGTAATTCAAGAACCGTTAAACTATTACTTAATTGGCTCTCTTCAAGGCCATTAAAGGGATAGAGTCCAACTTTATTTTTGGACTAGAGTTGAGCAAAAATTCGAAAATCCGACTCCGCTCTGGCTCCGCTCCGACTCCGATAAGTCGAAGTTGAAGTCGGAGTTTTTTTCCCCTTGGAAGTCGGAGTCGGAGTCAGAGTCGAAGTTGTTGATGAACTGACTCCGACTCCGCTCCGATCCGACTCCGACACTCTGCCTCCAACTCCGACTCCGACTCTGACTCCGATTTTATACATAATTTATAAAAATATATGTATTTTTCTATATATTAATCATTTATATTTTATACAACTATATCTTATATAATTAGTTAAAATCAATAATATACTAGTTAAATAATATATTTATACTATAATATATATAGATTAAATTGACTAATAATAGTTTAGTATATGACTATATGTAAACATCATACTATTTCAAATTTACAATATTACTACCATGTAACACTAAAATTCTAAATTACTAATGTATAAATATAATAACATGTAATACTAATGGATAAACACTAATCTATAAATTTATAATAACATATAATACTAATGTATAATAACTAAAGTAGATATATCATATATATATATTTTGAATCTTCATATATATATAAAATAGATTCATAGTAATTAGTATACTACTACCGGTGCCGTTTCTATTTGTTAATAACTTAATTGTTAGGAATTAGGCCCTTTAGGGTTCCCGAGTTCCCCTCTCTCCCCATTTCGTCATCTCCATTCTTCAGATTCTTCAGTTTATATAGTGATATAAAGTCATAGACTATAGTATTAGAGTGAGTATTAGTATAACTAATTACATTTATGGCCTAATGGCCCAATACTAATACTATTAGTAATACACTTTAAGTCTATATACAAATTACTATATAAATCACTATAGTATTAGTTATACTAATACTCACTCTAATACTGTAGTCTATATCACTATATGAGACTATTAACTATAGTGATATAGTATAATACTAATAGTCTAATATAGACTATAGTTATAACTTATACTAAATCACTATAACTTATACTAATATATTATATAGTTATACTTAATCACTATAATATAGTATAACTAATATAACATATAACAACTAATATAGCTATTAGTATAACTAATATAACTAATACTATAACTATTAGTATAACTAACATCACTATTATTATAACTAATACTAATATAGACTATATAGTTATACTAATCACTATAACTATACTAAATCACTATAACTTATAGTCATATACTAATATATAATATAGTTATAATAAATCACTATAATATAGTATAACTAATATCACTATTAGTATAACTAATACTAATATAGACTATATTAGTATTACTATATACTAATACTATTAGTGTATTACTAATATAATAATATTTATATTTATTTAGATTAATATATATATAAAGTATAAGAGATTAGAGAATTAATATATATATATATATATAAAATAGGCCATGTGGATTACTAATAGTATTAATAATATTCATATATATTAATATATATCATAGATCCATAGTTGATAGTATACTATATAAATATCATAGTATAATATACTATATATAATATACTTTAATCTTTACTCTTAATCTTTTACTCTTTACTTTAATCTTTACTTTTTACGGTTTCCGAGTCCCACTCGCAGTCGCACCCACCCCCCCATTTCCCCTCTACAGTCACTGCGTCGTTTCTTCTTCTTCTCTGAATCTCTGGGTTTCTTCTCAATCTCTCAAGCTCAGACTCTCAGTGGCTCGTGGCAGACCACACCGAATCTCTAGGTCATTTCTTCTCAGTCTCTCACGCTCACGACAGACCAAACAGCCCCTCTCAGCTCTCGCATCGTCACACGCTCACGCAGCTTCCAGCCACACAGCCCCTCTCGCACCGTCGCACGCTCACGCAGCCACACAGCCCCTCTCGCACCGTCGCATGCTCAGCCCTTCTCGCACCGTCGNGACTCTCAGTGGCTCGTGGCAGACCACACCGAATCTCTAGGTCATTTCTTCTCAGTCTCTCACGCTCACGACAGACCAAACAGCCCCTCTCAGCTCTCGCATCGTCGCACGCTCACGCAGCTTCCAGCCACACAGCCCCTCTCGCACCGTCGCACGCTCACGCAGCCACACAGCCCCTCTCGCACCGTCGCATGCTCAGCCCTTCTCGCACCGTCACACGCTCAAGCAGCCACACAGCCCTTCTCGCAAATCGCACCGTCGCCTACAGCCACACAGCCCCAAAATCCGAATCTGCTCCAACAAGTTGGAGTTGGAGTCGGAGCGGATTCCATAGTCCTCGGAGTCGGAGTCAGAGGTAGGATTCAACCTCCGACAAAGTCGGAGTCGGAGTCGGAGCTTGGGCCCTCTGACCCCGAACAGGTCAGTGCTCAGCCCTATTTTGGACGATGGAGTCTATTTTAGGAGGCAATGAAGAGCGGGGAGTGGGCTTCTTGGCTAGTTATTCACATGATCATTGACATCTTCCATTCTACTTAACTCTTTGAAAAATTCTACATATAAGTCTCACACTCTGTACACCACTTAAAAAATTCTTTTATCCTCATATTTCATGAAATATGAGGATAAAAGAATAAAATTACATATTTTTAAGTGGTGTGCAGAGTGTGGAGCTTTTCAGATTGGACTCTCTTGACATTTTCTAACCCAACTAGCCATCCGATTCATAAAAGTTCAAGCTTTAAACTAGGCCTTCTTTCTAGTTGCTGATTAGCCACTGCAAAGGACTGCACATCTTTTTGTCCTTTCCAACCACCAAATAATGATATGCTAATGGTATAAACTTGACACCCAAAAAAAAAGGCGATGCGAAATCCGACAAAAATGTGTCTTTAACTACCAAAACATAAACACCAAGTTGATCGAACTTCATGAATACCATCTATTTATTGTACTCATTGAGACCAATCGAATCTCTGTCTCTATTTCATATGGACAAAGATGCTGCTGCTAACATGACATCATTCTTACCCCTAAACTAACAAATAGAAAGAAAAGAATTACATCCTTGAATCCGTTACCATTACCATGTTTTCAGTATGCAACATCTTATGATTCTTTGACTATGAGAATGCATGGCTTTTGACAATAATGCTGCAGAAATGAAATTTCCAATTCAAAAGGGAAGTTAAAGACGGTTTCGGAGTGAGAGTTATTCAACAGGACTCATACCAATACTAAAGTTGTGCCCTGGTCAAATATGAACCGAAAACTGGCAGAAAGAGGCAGGAAAAAAAATTGGCCAAAAGTGTCCACTAGCTACTTTACTAAATGAGGACATGCCGAAACTCCTTTTTCAATTTTTATATCAAGAAAAAAATACTAATACTAAAGGAGGACATATCCCTATATATACAATTCCAGACCCGAGATATTACAATGGTAGATCGGAGGTTCTGGTTATGCCTTGCTCTTCATGTTTTGACTCTCAATTTGGTGTATCGAAGTATCTGTTTGTGGCCCTGATCCAGTTTCTGATGCATTCATGGAGTCAGAGAAGTGTTAAGGAAAGTATAAGAAGATAAGAAATAACGAGGATCGAGTCCTTCTCCAGGCTTTGTCGATTAGATGCATCATCAAGACTTCCAATTACATACATATATTCTCTGTCTTCTCATACTTTCCTTCAACACTTCTCTAACAGTCTCTATGAATGCCTAGTTGCTTATCTTGTGAGATAATGGATCAGGAGAACAATCTTCATGAATACACAAAAATGAGAGCAATTAATGGATGAATTCGTACTGAGAATGGTTGAAACCAGGAACTTGATCATAAGAGAAATACTTTGTTTTTTTCTGGGTCCTAAAGTCTCTCAATTGTCTGGTAATATGGTGAATTGTTAAGTAGATAATTTGCAGTTCTTATAAATTGTGCCATGAATCTTACTAGTATGCTGATGACGGAATATAGTAAGTATATATGCATCTGTTTTCCTTCTTTTTCCTTGGATGTGAATTGGTGTTATGTAAGGGATTAATTGCATATAAAAAGCTTACTGGATAATTATTTGTGCTATATTTTTAAAGGAGTTTTGATACTCATCATTTTCACACACCACATTTTTTTTCTATTCTTCTTAAACTTATTGAATTCTTCTAATCATCATCCATATACTACAAATTTGATAAGAAAAAAAAAAGTGTGATATGTGGTGTATGAGAATGATGAATATAATTTTTCTTTTTAAAGAGGTCCGCTACAGATATAGAAGGGGATCCCACACATTGTTTGGATTGAGTCTTAACCTATCTCGTCTCATCATTACAATTTTTACAAATTCTCACATAAAAAATAATAAACAATTCAACTTTTTCAAATCACAAAATAATAATAATAGTAAAAAATAATATTCTAACAATATATTATTCAATTTTTAACTTTCATCACATCTCAACTCACTATCCAAACTTAACTTAGCTTTTTTTGTCTTTTTTTTTATCCAGAGATTTGCCAAACTTGTCTTATCTCCATGAGTTTCTTGTCCCAGCCAACTGTCCTGTTCAGCAACTTTCCCAATCCCTGCGTCCTGTTTCAATGGTTTTCTTTCCCATCCGTGCATTTGAGCTTCCTTGGCTATTGGTAAGTCACTCTCTAGTTTCCCAGCCCCTGCGTCCTATTTCAATGGTTAGGTATAGCACCTGATGAGGCTACATACTCTTCGGTCCTTCATGCTTCTGCTAGTCTTTTAGCACTAAATCAAGGCACTTTGATCCATTATCAAATCATAAAAACAAGTTTTATGAACAATGCATGCATTGCAAGCTCATTGATTACAATGTATGCAAAAATTGGGAGGTTGGTTGATGCCAATCGTGTGTTCAAAGAGATTTAGGAACAAAATGTGGTTGTTAGATAGCGATGATTGCCGCTTTCCAACAACATGGCTATGTAAACTACGCCATTGAGTTGTTTGAGGAAATGCTTGGGAAGGGGATTGAACCTGATTACATTGCGTTTGTATATGTTCTATTAGCATGTAGCCATCTTGGTCATGTCGAAGAAGGATTTGTTTACTTTTCCCTCAAGCAAGTGCCATAATACATTCTGATTGATATAGCAGGATCTGAGTCAGAGGATATTGACCTGTCAAATTGCATGTTGATGGCGTTGAACTGCCTTGAGATGGCAGGTCAGCACAAGTACAGTAGAAAGCAGTGATCTTTCCTTGATTTGGGGCAGTTGTGAGCACGCAACATATTTTAGCCATAGCTTTAACTACTAGTATTGGAATTTTGGATATGACCCCAATTCGGAAAGTATTTTTTGGTGTGCACGTCTTATTCACCTAGCTGTGCTCGTTGTTCTTAGTTTTTTAGGCCAAAATTAGTTGTTTTTTCATTCGAATGTTCATTTTTAGATATTTTTTACCTTTTATGGTAATATTTTATTTCTCATTTAGGAAGTGATTTTGAACCTAATTTTGGCCAGATTTTTGGCATATTATTTCTTTATTTACGTATTTATTTTTGGTGTGTTTATTGGGACTTTTCTATTTTTTTGTAAAAAATTGATATTTTCAAATTACATCTATTACAACCCGACTTGTGGGTTAATTTTGACATTCTTGAATTTTGATAATACCACTTAAGCAAATATTGAAGGTTTATGCCAAAACATGAGTGCTGGGTTGTGGGTTGGGTTGGGTTGTCCACGATGGAGAGGGCTATCGACGAGGGGTGTGGGTTCGTGTTGTCAGTGAGGGGTCCGCTGCTTCTCACTTGCGACTTTCGGGTTTGGGAATCGAAATGGAGGATTGAGGAAAGAGAACCAAAGGGTGGGCAGTAGGATTTCTAGAAAAAAAAATGATGACGTGGCATTATGCCACATAGGGGGGCTGTGTGGCCTGCCCCACCCCCGCATGGGCGGGGCGGAGCTCCATGCCTCATATGAGGGGGGCAAGTGGCCCCGCTCGCATCTAAGGCCTCCAGTGGAGGCGGGGGTGGGGGCGAAGGGAGCCCAACCCCGTTTATATATATAATATATATTATTATATATGTATTTATATAAAATAAAAAATAAAAAAGCCGCCCAAGCATGAAACGACGTCTATGTAGCCAAAACAACATCATTTCATGCTTGGGCGGTTTTTTCTTAACTTAATAACATATGACCAAACGACGTTGTTTTTTCATAAGACAAAACGACGTCGTTTGGTCATCTGTTAAAGACCCCCTACCCCGCAACTCCCCCATTTGCTCTGACTTTTGTGAAATCTCTCTCTCTCTCTCTCTCTCTCTCTCTCTCTCTCTCTCTCTTTCTCCCCCTTCCAACGTTGGTGTTGTGCCCACTACGTCGTCACTGTTGCCGTCCATCTACATCACTGTCGCCGAAGGTAAGAATCTACTCTCAGTCTCTGATTTCACAGATTTTATTTTTTTTGAGTTATGGAATGAACATTAGAGAAAGGATGAGATTTAATCAGAGTTGGAGGATGGGATTGTGTGTTTGTGAATTGTGTGCTGTGGAGACTCGATTGTGCATGTGTTTTGATCATTGATGTGTGTTAATTTTTGTGTGTGAATGATTGAAAATCCATGATATTGTGATAATAGTTTTGTGGGTTTCAAAATTCGGATTGGAATCCTAAATTAATTTAGGGGTTTCAAATTAATTTAGGATTTTGAAATTTGGATTTTTCAAAGATTGAAATCTTAAATTAATTTAGGGTCAGGATCTAATCCGAAACCCTTAATTAATTTAGGGGTTTCATAAATTAATTTATGGTTTCGAATTTCAGATTTTTCAAGGATTGAAACCCTAAATTCATATGAACTTTCAGAATGTATTTATGTGAAAGGAAAGAATGAATCAAAACATAATTTTGAGAATGAATTAATTAAAGAACCCTTGAGAGAGGGCACCAAATCAGTCTCAATGGTTAGAAATTGTAGCTGAAAACAAAAAAAGTACTTAAAAGTGGGAGCTACATATATATAATATATGAGACAATACCGTCCCTTTCAAGCCCAATCATTGAAGATTGTTTAGCAATAATATTTGATCTCCAATGATTCAATGAAAACAGAATTTATTTCCATCAAAGATGCATTAAAATTTTAAATTAAAACAGAATTACAAGAAGATCAGGTACATCTAATCCTTCAAAATAGAAAAATTGAATATTCTATTTCAGTTCCTCAATTTTGAAAAATGTCTATTATACATCCTATAATTTTAAATTTATTGTTGCCTATTTATGTCAGATATTATATATTACATGTTAATGACTTATTTTATGTGCTTATATCTGTAACTCTAATAAAAATTTAAGAAAATCTTAATTCAAAAGAGGAAAAAAAAAAGTAAAAGAAGAGAAGATCAGAGGGAACAAAAATATCAATAAAAAAAATTATTTAAAAATGTTACATATATTGATCATGATTCTTCCTAAAAGTCAAAATAACATTTTTTTTCTAAACTGAGGAATGGTAAAACACAAGATCATGTACATCATGTATTAAGGGTGTGATTATCTATAATGTTTTTAGAAAAAAGAACTCATTTGAAGAACCGGATGCCTAATGGTCTTCAAGCTATTTCCACAATTCTTTCTTTACATGTTCTTGTCAGATTTAAACAAAAAAATACAAACCGTAAGTTTTTCTTTTTTAATTTGAATTAATATCATCAATGTTCGGAGACCTCCTAGCCTATTTTGTAACGCCGCCAACTTTACTAAACAAATTAACATCCAAAGTCCCCTACAACAATGATTTTCATCAAATCTGTCTTCTTTTATCAAAACTAAAACAGTAACATAAAAAAAATTAAAGAATCCATGTATGCATAAAAGAAAAATAATTATACTGAAATAAGGAAAACCCAAATACAAATGTGATGGCTCAATGAAATATTACTGAAATCATAAAGAAATTTTAAGAAAATGTAACACCATGATAAATATAAATAAAAAATCACATTTAGAATAAAAAAATATAATGAGTACAAGATAATGAACTTACAAAAATCTACCAAGTTGTAGAAAGTTTCGAGAGATAAATTATTTCGAGAGAGAAGTGGTAGGGATTTCCAAATCTTCTTGAAAGAAAACTTTGGGGTTTTTATAAGGGCAAAACCATTCACTGGAAAAGAAAACTAATGGCTAAACATTAAGGGAACTACGTTACAAGTCGGAAAGAATGATGATTTCATCTTCATGGATATTTATGAGAGAGATCAAAAGAGAGTCTTAAAATGGGTAATGTAAAATGCTAAAGAAATGAAGAGGTGCAGCTGCTGTGTAGAATAAAAACTGAAAAATAAAAGAGGAAGAAGATGAAAGGTGTGTGCTTGAGATGGAAATGTAGAATAAAAAGCCCCAAGTGAAACAGTGGTGACTCTCTCTGTTTTTTTTTTTTTTTAACAAAAGCCAGTGGGCTAGGCTAGCTTAAAGGGCTGGGTACTACAATCTTCCCTCCTTATAAATTCCGTCCTCGGAATTTGGATAACAAGCAACTATCTCCAATCCTTCTAACTAGAGCACTTCTAATCCAAGTTAAAATCTTTATTGTTATCTCTCCGAATTCTTTCTTATCCTCAAAACTAAAAATATCCACTTCAGCATAAATATTCTAATCTCAAGTTCTTACTACAAAAAAAACAAAAATAATAACTATACTTTATACGTAACCACATGAGTACCTCAAATCCTAATCTGATGTATTGAATTAAACACATTTAATTAACCTAAAAATATATCCTCAGCTCTAAAAATATTGCCACTAAGTAAAAACTTAAAATTTACCTCCGTTATCCATCTCTTCACATTCTTACTTGATCATTTCAAGAAATGCTAGTATCGTCGGGGGGTTCTCTTCAATTTACTACTAGTGGGTTTGGTCTTTGATTTAGATGGACTGGCAAACTCGTACCTATTAACAAAGGGAATGCGCACAATCAAAGGTCGTTCTTTTATTATCTCATAACCCAAAGCACGAGCACACTCCAGTCTATATTTGATATAAACTTCAGAGTCTCATTCTCCATTTTCTTTCTCAAATTGCAGAGGAGCCATCTTCATTTGATCGTTCACTGGAGTAGGATTTCTTCCTTGGTCTGAGCGACATTCTTGCCGCACTTGAAGCATACACCTATTCCAGCTTACATTCACCACTATGATTCTTTCCACACTTTGCACATCCCCTATCTTGACTACTTGGGAAAATTTTCTCATGTATCGTATTTGTCCTTGTATCCTCTGTTGACTTATTTTTCTTCCATTGACCTTGATTTTCATTATGATTATTTTCTTGTGTTGCTACCCTTTTCTTTTGAGCATTATAGATATCAGCACTCATTCGAAGACTTCGCTCAATGATAGACGCCTTATCTACTAACGCAGAAAAATCTTGTATTTGAAAACCTACAACTCTATCTTAAATTTTGAGATTTAATCCTTCCTCAAATTTTCGAGCTTTCCTTTCTTCATCAGGAAACAAGTAGGAAGCAAAACGAGAGAGCTCAACAAACTTTGCCACATACTGGTGCACATCCATCTACCCTTGCACTAAATTGATGAACTCCTTAGCCTTCGCATCTTTGACGGACTTTGGAAAGAAATGCTTATAGAAAATTTCCTTAAAACGATTCCATGTGATTGGAGTTTGCTCCGGTACTTATTCCAAGAGCATCCTCTTAGATATCCCGTTTTGCTTCTCTAATCAATTTAAATGTTGAGAACAAAACTTTTTGTTTATCGGTGCATTGCAAAACTCTAAGACTTCCTTCGGTGTCTTGAATCCAATCCTTAGTAGCAATCGGATTAGCCTTTCCTTCAAATGTTGGAGGTCGCAATCGGTATGTTGGAGGTCACAATCAATTAAATTGTTCTATAGTGCATCCTTCAGTTACTACATGCCCATTCTGCATTGCAGAGTTACGTGCAATTTCTTCAATCACTTGTTGCGCTACTTCCCGTATCACCGCAGAACCATTGGAACGTAGTCCTGCCAAAGTCTCCCCATTGATTGGCTCATTCAAATTGAGGAAATTATGCTGAGAAGCCATTCTAAAAATCAAAATAACTATTTTAAAACTAAAATAACTAAGTAGGCAAACTTAGCTAATTCATATAAAAAAAGAAAAAAGAAATCTTAGTGTAAATCTTACCCAAATTTCAAAATCCAACAAAAATCTTAGTGTCTGCAGAACCTATAAAACCTTCACTCTGATACCAACTGTAACGCCCTCAACTTTTCTAAACAAATTAACATCCAAAGTCCCTTACAACAATGATTTTCATCAAATCATTTTTCTTTTATCAAAACTAAAATAATAACATAAAAAAATAAAGAATCCATTTATGTATAAAAGAAAAATAATTATAATCTGCACTAACGTAAGGAAAACCCAAATACAAACGTGATGGCTCAATAAAAAATTACTGAAATCAAAGAGAAATTTTAAGAAAAAGTAACACCATGATAAATAAAAATAAAAATCACATTTAGAATAAAAATATATAATGAATACAAGATAATGAACTTACAAAAATCCACCAAGTTGTAGGAAGATTTGAGAGATAAATTATTTTGAAAGAGAAGTGGTAGGGTTTTACAAATCCTCTTGGAAGAAAACTTTGAGGTTTTTATAAGAGTAAAACCATTCGCTTAAAAAGAAAACTGATGGCTAAACATTAAAGGAACTACGTTACAAGTCGGAAAGAATGATGGTTTCATCTTCATGGATCTTTATGAGAGAGATCAAAAGAGAGTCTTAAATTGGGTAACGTAAAATGCTTAAGAAATGAAGAGGTGCAGCTGCTCTGCAGAATGAAAACTGAAAAATAAAAAAGGAAGAAGCTGAAAGCTGTGTGTGTAAGATGGAAAAGTAAAATTAAAAGTCCCAAGTGAAACGGTGAGTGACTCTCTTTTTTTTTTTTTTTTTTTTCACAAAAGCTAATGGGCTGGGCTAGCTTAAAGGGCTGGGTACTATATACTTTGCTTCTTCTATTAAATTATTATACCCTATTTCTGCTCTTTTCTTTCTTGCTCAAATTCATAGTTTTGTGTTTGCTTTCTTTGCTTTCTTTATTATAACATCTGAATAACATTTATATCAAATTAGCTTGCATATAGAAATAAAGAAAACAAATTATAAAAATTCAGAGTTAATTGTTTTATTTGTGAATGCTTATAATATGATGTCTATTTTGATTATTGATCCCTATGTGTTTATTGTTGATATTAGTGGCATGTTTTTGTTTTAATTTTAGATTTGTTGATTGTTTTGGAGAATGTCTTCCTCTACTCCCTCAAATTTTAGTGCTAGTTGTCCTAGCCCTACCGGGCCTACCCTAACACCTAACCATACACCCAGCACTAACCTTAGTGACAGTTGTCCTGCCCCATGCCCACACAAAGCAAGAAACATGTTTCCATAGTTTGGTCTCACTTTACCAAACTAGAAGGTGGTGACCCCAACCCCTAAGTAAAATGTAACCATTGTGGTAAACTCTATAGATGTCATTATAGAAAACATAGTACAGCATAGTTAAAGGTGCACTTAGAAGAATATTGCACAAAGAGTCTAATATTGAGACCCTTACAAGAGAAGAGTCAATCTAGACTAGAGATTGAACTTAAAAAAAAATGGTGGATGGGAGTAGTGGGGGTTCTATGTTGAAGGGGTATACTAAATATGTCTCCGATGAGTGTAGAAGAAAGTTATCTCATATGATTATTATAGACGACCTACCTTTTCAATTTGTGGAGGGGAGAGGATTCCAAGAATATTCTAGTTGCTTGGAACTTAGGTTTAATATTTTTTCTCACCACATTGTGGCAAAGGATATTTAAAAATATTACCAAAAGGAGAAGGATTTGTTGAGGGATCAATTAGCGGGTCAAGTTATAAGCCTCACTACCGATACTTGGACATCCGCCCAAAATTTTAATTACATATCTTTGACTATGCATTTCATTTATTGTTATTGGATATTACATAAGAAAATTGTGAATTATTGTCTAATTTCTAATAATAAGGGTGAGACGATTGGGAAGGCATTGGAGGCTGCAATAAAAAAGTGGGGGTTGGCATGGGTTTCGACGGTTACATTTGATAATGCCTCATCTAACAATGTCACATTAGAATATTTTAAGACCTATCCTAGAGAGGCAAATAAGACAATCTTGGGTAGAGATTGTTTGCATATTAGATGTGTTGTACATATTTTGAATTTAATTGTCTGAAGGCTTGAGAAATGTTGATGACCTGATTGCACGAGTCAGAATGGTTGTGAAATTTATAAGATCTTCTCCTGCTAGATTAGAGAAATTCAAAGCCGTTGCGAAGAATACGGGCATAACATCCAAGAAGGACTTTTATACTGATGTTCCTACAAGATGGAACTCAACTTTCTTAATGTTGGAGGCAGCCCAAGAATATAAGGCAATTTTTTAATTATTGGGTGATGAAGACATCCAATATGTCAGATATTTTGATGAGCAAGGGGATTAGGAAAACTTATTGATGATGATTGGAAGGTGGTTGCTATCTTTGTAGATTTTAAGGTTTTTCTACAAGATGACATTGAAAATATCTGGTTCTTTATACCCTACATCCAATGAGTTCACTCAACAAATATGTAGAATGAAAGAAGAATTGGATGAGATGTGTATGAGTGACAATACTAGGATGCAGGAGATATTATTGATAATGAGGATCAAATATGACAAGTATTGAGGGGATTTGAGTAGGCAAAATATTTTGTTATAATTGACTGTTGTTCGTAATCCTAGCTCAATATTGATGGCATGATATATGGTTTGAGACTTGTGTGCGAGACTGCATGGGCTGAGCTCATTGGGGGCATGGTTAAAGACACTCTCGGTAGATTGTTTGCTGAGTTTATCGTGATCACAGGTGGTAGCGCACCTACACCTACCCCAGCACTTCCTCCAGAAGTCGGGGTAAGGAAAAAGCATAAGATCGTGTGGGCCCAAAGCCTCTCACAAAACTCCCAACTAGTACGTCAATCCACAGAGGCGAAGTTAAAGGTAGACCGATATTTGCCAGGGGATCTTCTTCCATATATGGAAGGGTTTGATATATTAGTTTAGTGGAAGATCAATGCCATGAAGTATCCCATTCTTGGAGAGATAGCCCGCAGTATTTTGACCATCCCTATTAGTACCATAGCTTCAGAGTCTACTTTTAGTATCGGAGGGCGCGTATTGGATCAATTTCAGAGTTCTTTGTCCCCTACCACTATGTAGGCATTGATTTGCACGCAGAATTGGATCTAAAGGACTCAAATTCATGTTCAAGATGTTTTTGACTTTAATGAGGCCGACGAGGAGGACGGTAGTGATCAGCCTGGATTTGGTAATCGTTGATTTCAATGTTTCATTTTATTATTTTGACCAATTTTTTCTATATTCATTTCATTGCTATTAAACTATTAATTTCAAATTTAATGGTTGTAGCCATACATGATACGACGTCTACCTCCGCTGCAGTATGACTTCACCATATTAGACCTTGACCCACCATTGCCATTTGTCATAGGTTTGTATAATTTGTATTGTTCCTCAATTTTTTTTCGTGTTTATATAAATTTAATACCTAATTGTTTTTATAATCTTACTATCATATGCACACATCAAGCCTCAATCATAATTCCAAGCCAAAATTTAAATGATATATTCTCAATGTCGCATCTTGATACCCATCATCTCATTTTGGTTAGTCAGATTTTAGTTTGTAATTTTTCATTTGTTTTTTGTTTATAATTCTAAGTTATCTTCTTATTCAATTGTTAACGTTTCAAATTTCATGATTCCAAGCCAAAGTTCAACTTCAAAGTTCCCCATTGTTATTTTTAGTCTTTTACCATTTATGTTCAATTGACAATTGCATTTGGATTTTACATATTCAATTATTTCTAATGTTGATACAATCACAATGTCCCTTTTATGTTTGTAATTTTGTATTTGTTTTCTCTTAATTTGTATTATTGTAATAGTTTAGTTATTATAAATTCTAATATTGTAAATTGTAATAGCTTAGGAGTTAGGAGTATTAGTAGTACTTCTTTAATCTTTAATCTTTTAATTTGTATTTTTTTAATTGTAAATTCAATTTATTGATATTTCAAAATTTTAAAATTATACTTTTTTTTATTATTGGGCCCAAAACGGCCCAAAAACACTGAAATGCGCAAAAAATTGGCCCAAAACAGCTTATGGGCCCATGGCCCTTTTTTTACCACGGTGGTAGGTGCTTGGTGTAAAAATCTCACCCCCGTCCCATACTGGGAGGGGGGCAGGGGGCGGGGAGTGGGTGCCCCGCATCGTATGGTCGGGTAGCACCCCTAATGCCACCTCAGTGTGTGAGATCCCTTTGTATTCTTATTATTTTTCATTTTTAAAAGATAATTAACAACATGAGTCGTAAAATGTGTAAGTCTCACGCATTCTATTTGTAAAAAAGTGAGTAATTATGAAAGCCATATAAAAAAAATTATTTTTTTAATCAACAATCTCACTTTTTTCAAAGAGAGTGTATGATGCTTACACACTTTAAGACTGTATCTAAGTGCATTAGTAATTTTTTGCTTTTGGTCATATTCAAAATGTGTAATGAGTTGATCTATTACAATAAATATATTTGAAGGCCTTTACACTATATACTATTCATGTGATATAATTTGATTTGAAAGATAAATTTTACAAATCAAATCATGCAATATAAATGATGTTTGGTATAAAAATTTCAAATAATACTGTTCGATATATAAATCTTTCGTTTATATTATACTACGAAATTCTTTGAGCTCCAAGTGGGCTTGGAGTTGGTATAAAGAAATGTAAAATGGCCTCTCGCTTTCTACAGTCCAAACTAAGCCCAACCTTATTGGATAAGCACTACCCCGATTGACCTAACTCGTCTAGAGGAAGAGTACAAGACCCACTTGCTCTACAGGCTTACGTTTGGGAGTTTGTACTCTACTTAGAAAATGATTGGAATAGAATAAAAAAATGAAAAGGAAGTGAATGGAATGGATTTTTTTTTTGAAGAGAAATTGTCATAATTCATTTATCAAGAAATTTATATCTATGAGCAGATATATTCTGAGATGTCTCCATATCAAATATGGCATTATAAACTAAAATAATGTATTTGGAGTTTCACCAATACATTATTTCTTTTTTGTGACTGGTTTGGTCTTCACTACTGTTGATACTCTCTACAAACAAACATTTAAGAGACAATCCAACCTCATCATTCATAGAAGGAGAGGACTCAATCTCTAGAAACAAAAGTCTGAGAGACTAACTCTTTTTTTATTTAATTAACAATAAGAAAACTAAAAAGGAAAGCAATAAGATAGATGCGAAAAAAGACGGATTATAGTTTGGACCAACTCCGGTAGACTTTAGAATCTGTGACGGCACATGAAGGCAACACGCTTGTCTCTTTTCAATCACAAAGGTTAGATTTGAAAGATTTGGTGGTGGCGAGTCCGGTGATCTTGTGCGTGTGGCGAGAAGAGCTGTCGGAAGAGGTGGTGCGTGAGGACCACTCGCAGTGATTTTCGCAAAACCACCACTTTCCTCTAAATGATTTGCAGCTTGGGAGTTTGCTTGTGTTGCAGGTGTCTTTCTTGAGTTGCCGGAAAACTGTAGATCTATTTTTTCTTTGAATGAAGTAAAATAAAACTAAAGGAAAAAAACTACCTTAATAGACAATATGGATAAATGACGGAATGAGGGGAAGGAGATGGGGAATGAGGAGGAAGACGAGACCTCCTCCTCCTCTTCATTGGCAAAAATCAAATTTGGAGTCTTTGATTTTTTGAGAGAGAGAGAGAGAGGGGGAATGAAATGGAAATGGAATGAGTATACTGAATGGAAATGACAATAGAATGGAATGGAAAAGACTGGAAAGTAAATAAATAATAAAAATGAATTAAATGAATGTTTACTATATATTGTGACCTTTTCTTATTTATTCTTTAATTTAAATATTGTAATTTATTGAAATGAACTTAAATATTAATATTTTCATTTAATAATTATATGGATGTACTTTTAAAAATAATTTTTCCTTGATAATTATATGAATATGAAATTCTTTCACAATCAAATAATAAAAGTTACTATGGAATATTTATTTCAATTATATATACTTTTACTAGATCTGCACCCAAATGAACGAAGCATTTATAAAAATTGATCATGCCAAAAATGCTTTTGAAATTGGAATTCTTTCAAATTTCTTTTAATTGATACAAAAAAAAAAATGTTTTAAAAAATAACGCTAATATTACTTTTCATTCTTGATTGTATCATCTTTAGTACGTAACACCAATTGATCATATATGTAACATATACTAATTAATCATTTAAATAAAAAGATTATTAAGAATATGATACATGAATTATTGACAGACTAATTGTATATATAGGATCAAATATATATATTGAGGGATGATATGAACGAGGTTATAATTAATTTAGACGACCTGACCCATGCATATATATATGCAGGACTAAACTTTTACAGTATGTCTCTTTTTGCAGCTGATGACCCTTACAATCTTCGAATGAGTATTGTACCCAACGTCTCCTCAACCGATTAAAAGGACAAAATCTTATAATCTCCTTTTATATATATATTAATATATATTATATATATGTTAGATTTGACCAATCGCCTCCATAATTCCCAAAAACAATTCATGTGATTTTCATGAAAAGTTTGAGATTATAATCATCATGTACATGTTTTAATTTGCAGATCTAATTAAGCAGCATGCAGCTTCGGCCTGTTTGGTATAATACGACGCACGCAATGCCCATGAGATCATGACAACCACCGCCCAGACAGTAATACGTCAATTGTCACGTTTCATGTCTCCTCCAAATTAATCATCATGTATATATATATACTCATGCATGCATGCTTCGAGCAGCCGCGTCCATTTGTTGTATATGCGTAGTTTTCTTCTTGTTTTCGTTATTTTTTATGTGCATGCATGCATGCATGTTGCTGAGCTAACGATTCTCTGTCCTTTTTTTCGGCAGAAATTATGCTCATCAGAAAGTGAAATACAACGATATATATATATATATAGAGAGAGAGAGAGAGAGAGAGAGAGAGAGAGAGAGAGCTAAGCAAGATGAACATTCGAGGCTGCATTGTTCACAGTCCTAACTAATTTAATTAAAACATGAAAGGTACCATATATATAGTCAGTGATCTGATCTACTTAGTATACAACCAAAACAAAAAAAAACAATGCAATCTTGTCACTACGTAGAAAACAAAAACAGCTAGATCAGGTATATATATAAATATCTATATATATATATAGATATATATAGATATTTATATAAAGCCAACTAAGTTGAGGTTGCAAGGAAATATATAATTATTATTTTGTTAATAAAAAGAGTTATGATACAAAGATACAAACACATGCTTCCAAAGATCGACCAACTAAAAAAATTAATTATTAAGAGTAATTAATTAGCTGTATCCTTTCCCCATTTTCGTCCTTAATTAATTAATAATTAGGACCCACTTGCATGCCAAATTAGATTATCAGAATGAGATCAATCCCTCTAACTATTTCTTTTTATTAAAAAATATATTAAAATTAAATCAGAGATACGTACAAGACCAACGGCGTGAATAATATCATATTTGCTTTGATCTCCTCAGTCCTCACGATTCAGTAGTACTAGTGGACAATTAATTAATAAATTAATATATAATAAGCTTTTATATATCAAGTGTCTCCATAATTTCTATTTAATTGCATTGTGGCATAATTAAAGAATTATAAGTATGATCGATTTCTTGAGCAAAGTCATGTCGATATGATCAAGCAAAGGTACTGGTCATGAAATATTGCATTGTTCTATGATGGATCCGGCTTTTACATTGTTTTGATTGCACCACCTGGCCGATTATTAATATATATATATATATAATATAAATTAATCAAAGGATCAATCAAGCGGCGGTTTTTACAAGAAATTATATATGAGAGAGAAAGTAGGACTACTTCTTCGATCTCTCTTTTACTAATTTTGATCTTTATTAATTCGTCGATGAAAGATATGTGAGGAATTAATTTTGTTTATCAATGAATTATTAAAGTATACTTGAAAAGCCGCGCGCGGAAACCTGATCAGTCGTGGGTCAGACCAATAATTAGTGACTAATGTTAGTTACCATATGCCAAAGCATTAATCACAATATATATATATATAGAAATGTGACACATACTATTTAGTATGGACGATCAAATCGAAGTACTTCAGATAATATCTACTTAGTATCTTATACATACTACTTAAGTTCCTTGGGTTTTCAAAGTTTCGCATATTTAATTGGATCCTTAATTATGTTTTAAGAAAGCCGTAAATTATGTCTTTGTTTATTTATGAGATAAGATGAGATGAATTGAGATTAAAATTAAAAAGTTGAATAAAATATTGTTAGAATTTATTTTTTAATAGTATTTTTGTTTTTAAATTTAAAATTTTATATTAAAATTTAAAAAAATTGTAATTATTAGATAAAATGAATTGAAAATTTTTCTGAAAACAAACGAGTCCATGACATTGTATCTCTTGTTGTTATTTTACGGCACATTGGATCACATTATGTGGTGGATAATACACATCCAAAACTAGCAGCTAGTAAGATGCTGACGTATAGATCATCAATTTCACTTGCATGTTGTCCATCTTATAAAAATTAATAAAAGGATAAAAAAAAATGAAAAATATAATTATTATTATTAAGAAAATAAAGCCCAAATAATTATTTTTTAAATTTAGGTTTTTCAGGTTTTATATACTGATCTAATTTTATATATTTTATATTTTATTTTTATAATTTTTGAGAATATTTTATTTTTTTGTTATTTTTTAATTGAAATGGCTCATGATGCATGTGCATGCTTCTCATTGATTGATAACTGTATTATTTGTCACATGGCTGCATCTAGTGCTATCACTCCCAGTTTAAATGGATAAGTGATCTTAACTTATATCACCTCATCCTATCTTATTATTATAATTTTTTTAAAATTTTCATACAAAATATAATAAACAATTTATTTTTTTAAATCTCAAAATAATAATAATATTAAAAAATAATATCATAATAGTATTTTATTCAACTTATATAAAATCATCTCATCTCAACTAACTATCTAAACGACATCTAATTTGTTCTAGTCTCTATTTGTATATTTAGGTTAGGTTTGACAAGTAGGATGAGACACGAAATCATCTTATTTCATTTTATTATTATAAATTTTTTAAATTTTCAGACAAAATATAATAAACAATTTAATTTTTTTAAATTTAATAATAATAATATTAAAAAATAATATTTTAAACTTTTATTTAAAACTGAAAATTCTTATCTCACTTTCTAAAACTCCTCTAGTCAAGGAACATGCATGCGCAATAATTAATTTTAGATAACATTTTCATCTGATTAAACCACATGATCAACCACGAAACCAGCGGTGAGCAACGCACCAATCAAAATTATGTCACTGTCTAATCCTTGAATGATAAACTTGAATTATTGGATCTAGGGGACAAAAAGTCAATTGATGCAACAACTAGCTCGGGTCCTGATCGACGATGACTATCTTCACCTGCAGCTCAAACTTAATTTTCATGTACAGTAGAAGACATTTATGCATGGATGCATGGGGTCCTTCTAACCTACGTGTAAACCTAAAATGACATTTTGTTTGCAACACACAAAAGCCACTGAGTCATTTTTCTATTTTATCATTTTTGTTTCCATTTTCGGATCATGGGAAATTGGTAACTGCAGCCACAGCCTCGCCACGTGTTTGTTGTACGTTGTAATTATATATATGCTTCATTCAAATTTAAACTAAAATAAAATTAAAAAAAAAAAAAAAAGTAAAGAGAGGGGACAGCCGTGTATCGAGGGAAATATAAATTCTTTCAAAAGGCAAAAATGGTCCCTCATTTCTGAAGGCTGCTCAGAATGTAGGTACCGTACATCTCGGCAAATTGATAATCAGGAGTCCTTATAATAATAATAATAAACTCCGTTTCCAAAAAGTGCCCTAAATAATTATTCACTTCATCCGATCGTAGGTTGTTTGTTCTGTAAATTCCTGACCATTGGTTGGTGCTCGATTGGGACATGGGATTTAGTAACAAAAGTACTACGTGTCATTTAATTTCTTCTAGGCACATTAATTCATTTCAACGTATAAATTAGTGAACAAAAAATTAGGAGAAGAAGGGTTGAAAACCCCCTCTGTATCTTAGGCTCCGTCTGAAATATTGACTGATCTCAATTTTAATTTAATTTTAAATTAAATTTAATATTTAAATATTAAATTTATTTCAATTTAAAATCTTTTTACATATAGACTTATAATTTTTTTAACTCAATATTTTTTTATATTCGAGACTCACAATCTTTTTTAATTTTTTATAAATACATCTAAACTTATCTTAATATCTAAATTTGTAATAAAATTTATAAAATAATTTTAATAATTATAAAAGTCACATAAAATTTAGTAAACTTGTTGCCTAGAGGTTTGGATTTATTGAGTAAGGCGATCAAAACGATAGTAGAAATAGCTTGGGCGGGAAGTCATAAATTAGCATTTAATTATCCTAATCAGATTAATACTGCTCATATAATTAGTATTAGAGAAATGTAATTTCAAATAGACAAGATGATACAAATTTTTATAAAAAAATTGATCCTACTTAAAAATGATGTAAAAAAATTATTTTTTATTAATAAAATTTAATTTTTTTTAAAAAAATTATATTAAAGTTGTGTGTCTGTACTTAATATTACTCAATTTAATTTTGGACAATCCTCTTGTTAGTTTTATTTTATTTTTTAATATTTTTTCGAAGGTGAAAGAAAACATTTTCATTTACTGTTGGCCGCATAAAACAGCAGGCAGGCAGGCAACGATTAATCACTTGTAAACTATTGGCCGCGTATGCCTGTAATGTTGTAATCATCAATAAAATACCATAATTATCCTATTTCTTTTTCTTTTCAATTATTGCCACGTTTTCGTCATTCATAGCGTCAGCCTTTTTCTCTTCACCCAAAATACCCTCCCTCGTAAAATGCCAATTTTCACATAATAAATCAGCTTTTTTAATTTCTTTTAATTTTTCAAAAATCGACTTTTTCATCATGAAGTCATTTGTCTTGCCTTTTCATCTAAATAAAATAAATAAATAACACACACCATGTTCGAAGTCCACAGTTTCTCCAAAAAAAATAAAAGAAAAAAATTCTCAGGAGTTGGACCCACCACGAGCAGCTGTCACATGTCGCATATGGCTACTAACACGTGGCTACCCCGTAAATTCCAATCTGTCACCTCATCACAAATATATTTAATATATATATGTTTGTATAAGATAAAATAAGATAAAGAATGCTGAGGTCGGACCGGGCTAATACTGTAATTACACATCAAGAGACTTGAGGACAGGTCCCTATCCTTCTGGCTTCGAACTCCTATAAAATCCACGTCTCCTCTACCTCTCTTTCCTCCCTTTCTCTCTCTCTCTCTCTCGTTCTGTACTTTTCTTTCCCTCTCTTTCTCTTGCGTTTGCTTTTTTTTTTTTTTATAATTTTCCGCAGAAGCCGGCGGTTGGTTGGGCTTGGCTCTTCCTCCCACCTCGAAAATCTCTGCACGTGACAGGGAGATTCTCGTTTGCCAAGTTGTAAAAAGGAACAACATATAAAGATTTTGTTTTGATTTCTTTTATGCTTTAAACCATAAACACCTCTGTTCTTTCTCCGAATCAGTCGGATTTTTATTTACTTTTCGCTGGAATCATTCACGGACCTAGAACAAGAAGCCGGCGTAATTATTTTGTGGAGAACGAAGTTGGAAAATTTAGATCTGTGAATTTCTTGTTACGAAAAAACTGAATATAGTGGTGTGAAAATCTCCAACTTCCTAGTTCCTTATGTTTCTCGTCGGATTTGTGGGTTTATCCGCATCAGACTTTTTTGTTTGAATTTTGAATTTCATTACGTATCGGCTAATACTATATCCGAGTTTATAGACCTAAAAGAACTCAAATCTCTATAGGAGTCATTTAATTTTATAAACTTACCGTAGATTCGGGAACCCAACCGTCATTGAATTCTCTGTGAATTTTCGTAAATGTCGACGAGCTCGGGCTCCTTTCTCCAGCTCCGGGCCGGTTCTTCCTGTGCTCTGCCCTCACTTAACAAGCCCTCAAACCAACAACCGAAACTCAATGTAGCTCTGAGAGTTCCGACTACGTGGTTTAATACGCGATGCATTGCGGCGAAGAAGTCGGTGAATGTGACAGACAAGAGGTTCTTCGGGACGCGATTGCGGGCGCCCGGGTTGGAAAGGGTTCAACTTTGGCGGTCAGACGGGCCCGGAAGGTCGCCAAAGCTCAGGGTCGTCGTCCGCTCGGCGTTATCCGCTGTTCCCGAGAAGCCGCTCGGGCTGTATGACCCGTCGTTCGATAAGGACGCGTGTGGGGTCGGTTTCGTCGCGGAGTTATCAGGCGAAAGTAGCCGCAAAACAGTAAGAATATAATTTGTATTATGCATGTATGCACGTTTTGATGGAGGGGGATGCGAAACTGTATACTTACTGTGCTTTTAGCAATGAATTTTATATCTGTATATTTGCATGTAATTAGGTTTCTCTGTGGTCTCTCTTTGTATTTAGATTTTTTGCATGTGATTTCTATGAATTGTGTTTTTGGAGATTTTGCGGTTGTCTTTGTGATCATTCTTTGCGTGTATGTGTGAGTTTTAGTGGGTATCGGTATTAAGGTTGAATATTCCGGATTTGTGAGTGACGGTGAATTTGTATGTTCTGAGGTTTGTGTTATTGTTGTGTTTTCTTTTTCGTAGGTTACGGATGCTGTGGAGATGTTAGTACGAATGTCACACAGAGGTGCCTGTGGCTGTGAAACCAACACCGGTGATGGGGCCGGAATTCTTGTCGCTCTTCCTCACGAGTTCTATAATGAGGTTTTCTGTTTTTTTAAAGTTATTCTCTTTTTTGTTTCCCCTTTGTTGGTTTCTGTTTACTTTGACAGGTTTTTCTGTTCAGATAAATATCTTTTCATGGTAGTGATAATAATGCACAAAACTTTTTCTCTGCCTCGGGCCTTCGCTCTTTGCTTTAAATTTAAATGGCACTGGAAGTATTTTCCAAGTCTTTTTCTTTTTGTTAAAATCCTGGAAATACTATCTTATCTACGAGAGTAATTTTTCCCCTTAAATTTTATATTTCTTATGAGGGAACATAATCCCTCAAATGGAGCCTGGCGGACAAATTAGCCTCGAGGAATATTTATCATATTTCTGGACGATCAAATCGAAGTACCTCAGATAACATCTGTGGTTCTGTCTTTTAGTACATCTGTGATTCGTAATTAAATAAATTGGTCTACCTTAGTTGAGTTCGGTTTTTTTTCCTAATATTATTCTTACGTTTGTAGTAGGGATAGAAAATTCTGTATTAATTGTTCTTGGGGTGCATTTTTTCAGGTTGCCAAGGATCATGGCTTTGAGCTTCCACCACCGAAGGAATATGCTGTTGGCATGTTCTTTTTGCCCAAATCCGAGAGTCGAAGAGAAAAAAGCAAAATTGAATTTACAAAGGTGATTTTTGAGTTCGGAAATTTTGCTGTTTGGATTGAGTTTCATTTCCTACATCTCTTCTGCTCATGCGTGTTTCTTCTATGCTCTTCTCTTTTGACGGAAATTATTGATGTGAAAACCTTTGCTTGTGTTGAAGGTTGCGGAGTCTCTTGGGCATAGTGTACTTGGGTGGCGACCTGTGCCAACAGATAACAGAGGATTGGGGAAGTCTGCATTGCAGACAGAACCTGTGGTTGAGCAAGTGTTCCTTACCCCCACTCATGGGTCACATGTTGATTTGGAGCAGCAGGTCGGGTGCCCTCTCTTATATTCTTCAAGTCGGTTATGTTTAATAAAGTGGGAAAGCATGCTTATTTTGCAGTATTTTGCTAGGATGAGGTTTTCTAAATCAAATCATAGTCTTGCTTGTCAATCACTTTTTCGAACGAAGCATGTCTCCAAGTAGAAAACTTGGAGAAATTAATATGTTTAAAACGATTTGTATGATTCAATGATTCCAACAGTCAAACTAGTAAAATATCTTAATAAATGGAAGAAGCAGGGATTTGATTATTTGTTGTTTAGTTTATTTATTTTTCCTTCTTGTTAATGTTGGAACATTAAGTCCATTTTTGGTTTACACTAATCAAAACGTTTTTCAAAAAAATTTCCAACTTCAATTCAAACAACATCAATCTCAAAAAATTTCTATTTCAGCATTTAATCCGAACATTTGCCTAGATTTCAATGAAAGTAAAACACCAAAATCAAAACTAACTTTTACCATAACCAAAACAAAACTATTTAAAAAAAATTATATTGAAACAACACTCTACGTATCCGCTTTCACAAACCCCAATATAGAATGTATTAAAAAAATTTATTCTAAATGTCCTATCTGCTCTTACAATAACTAAACGTACCCTAAAATAGCATTCTCCCATTGCTTTCTTCACAGATGTACATATTGAGGAGGGTTTCAATGGTTGCTATACGAACTGCACTAAACCTTGAACATGGTGGTGCCAAGGATTTCTATATCTGTTCTCTTTCCTCAAGGTGAGCTTTTTGAAAGCTCCATTATTTTCCATAGAATCTACGTAGCATATAATCTAGGTTCTTTTGCTTTTTGCAACCAGATTGTTATATCTTTCCCTGTTTTTTGCAGGACCATTGTTTACAAAGGTCAGTTAAGGCCAGATCAGTTGAAGGATTATTATTATGCGGACATTGGCAATGAAAGGTTTACAAGCTACATGGCCCTGGTAAATATATTATCCATCCACTTCTTTTCTCCCTCTACTAACTATACACTCCAACAAACAGCATGGGAACAACTGGTAACTGAAGAGGTGCAAGGTTGAGGAATGAGTTCTGAGGTATTGAAGTTTGAATGATCTCTTAAGTTCTTCCACTCCCTTGGTTTCTGTTTGAATTTGGATGCTGGATTAGACACATTGGGTGAGTTGGAAAGAAAGCTTCATTACCGAGATATTCATGCTTGCAGAAACACGGTGCAGCGTTCCTTGTGATCGGTTGTTGGGGATGAAAATTTCAATTGAATTGTGGGATGGAAATTGTGTTGGTTAAACTAGCTTAGGGTATCCAAGCATTATAGTGTCATGCAATCTAAGCGCCTGAATAGAATTTCACGTGCTGTTTCCAAATCAATTTCTTTTGTGGATATGGTGGATGGGATTGCCCCTGAAAATCTGTTTTCTTTTGATTTATGGTGCAGATACACTCTCGGTTCTCAACAAATACATTTCCCAGTTGGGATCGTGCTCAACCTATGCGTATCTTGGGCCACAATGGAGAAATCAACACACTTAGGGGCAACGCAAACTGGTATGTTTTGGAGAAAGAGTTCTTTATGTTCTTAAGTGCGAGCCTTGTTCAATCAGTTTGATGTGATTGATATACTATGGGCACCATACTTACAAGAAAAATGAAGTACTAGCAGCCGTTGATTTAGATACTATTTCTTAATTTCTTGTCAAGAATGCTTGTTTATGGCTTAAGTTATTAATGATAATGTCATCTCTCAGAAAGCTCATTTGCTTATCCATTTTTGCCATGCTTGTCGCCAGGTAGCCTGGTAAAGGTTGGTGATGTCATTGAATGCTTGCATTGATTGGATGCAATATATTTGTGCTTGAAGTAAATTAAGAAATAATCTTTAAGAAAGGCCAGCTTTTTATGTGAATCTGCTTGCTTGTTGAGAAATGTAAATGTTAAGTGAATTTTTAAGATATGATAGCTATTCATGCTGCTCAATTAATGACTTCTTGTTCAGGCATGCGGCATCTGGAGGATAGGCAAGACTTCTGGTCCTAAAAGTTATTTATATTGTTGCATTGTATCAGTGTTGGTGCAAGTAATAAATAAGATCTCTTTGAGAATCCACTTGCTATTGAAGTCAAGTTTGTTTATGACCCCATAACCTTGGTCTAAACGTGTCTCCACTGTCCTACTTTCCAACCACCTGTATCAATTCAAAAGATTTCGAAAACGTATGAAAGAATTAAAAAGTTGCAGTGCTGGCTGTTGATAGTTTATGGTCAAAGCTGATTTTCTTCATTTTTTTTTGTTGAAAAGAATGATGAAAATGTAATGCCAACCCATTTTACATTGTACTTAGGATGAAGGCACGTGAGGGTCTGTTAAAGTGTAAGGAGCTTGGTCTCTCAAAGAATGAGTTAAAGAAGCTTCTACCTATTGTAGATGCCAGTTCATCTGATTCAGGTGAAGTATTAGCTTGTATCTTGCATCATGTATAAATATGGAGTTATATAAATTTAAATGGTGACAGGCATTATAAGGTTACACAGATCATCTTATCATATACTGATGTGCTTTTTATGATTTTTCCTCTATTAGGAGCTTTGGATGGTGTCCTTGAGCTTCTAGTTCGAGCTGGCAGAAGTCTCCCTGAAGCTATCATGATGATGATTCCTGAAGCATGGCAAAATGACAAGAATATGGATCCTCATCGAAAGGCATTATATGAATACTTCTCTGCTCTGATGGAGCCATGGGATGGACCAGCTCTTATAACATGTAAATAGTTTTTAAGTTTTTACACCAACTCAAGAGTTTGCTTCATATATCATCTAATTTTCTAGCTTCTTATTTGTGAAAATCATTTGCAGTTACTGATGGCCGCTATCTGGGAGCAACATTGGATCGCAATGGGCTGCGACCTGGTCGTTTCTACGTCACCCACAGTGGACGAGTTATAATGGCCAGTGAAGTTGGTGTAGTAGACATTCCACCTGAAGACGTATGTAGGAAAGGGAGACTAAACCCTGGCATGATGCTTTTGGTGGATTTTGAAAACCATATTGTTGTTGATGATGAAGCCTTGAAGCAGCAATACTCACTGGAAAGGCCTTATAGCGAGTGGCTTAAAAGGCAAAAAATTGAACTCAAAGACATAGTTGAATCTGTTCAGGAATCTCAAAAGGTCAATCCAGTTGTGGGAGTGATTCAGGTAAGTACTTTATGACTGTTCTCCTTGAGTTTCCTTTGTGGATAATTCTCATTTGGGTTCGTCTACTTTGTAACTTTAGGCATCTGGAGATGATGATGGCTTGGAAAACATGGGAATTCATGGTATATTGGCTCCATTAAAAGCTTTTGGGTGCGTAAATCTTTGTCCTGCATATGCTGCTGCATCTTTTCTTTTCATTTTTTGCACTTCAAAAGGACTTCATTTTTTCAATTTCTGGCTTCCATATGCAGTTACACTATTGAAGCCTTGGAAATATTGATGCTTCCCATGGCAAAAGATGGTGTAGAAGCCCTTGGATCAATGGGAAATGATACTCCCCTAGCTGTAATGTCTAACAGAGAAAAGCTCACTTTTGAATACTTCAAGCAAATGTTTGCTCAGGTGACAAACCCTCCAATCGATCCCATTCGGGAGAAGATAGTCACCTCAATGGAATGCATGATTGGTCCAGAAGGAGACCTGACGGAAACCACTGAAGAACAGTGTCATCGACTCACACTAAAAGATCCTCTCTTATCCGTTGACGAAATGGAAGCAATAAAAAAGATGAATTATAGAGGTTGGCGAAGCAAGGTTCTGGACATAACTTATTCTAAGGACCGAGGTAGAAATGGACTGGAGGAGACCTTGGATAGGATTTGTGATGAAGCACATGATGCAATTAAAGAGGGTTATACCTTAATTGTGCTTTCTGATAGAGGTATCACATTTCTATTTTTTATTTGTTCTTTTGATTTCTCAAGTTAACAGGATGCATTCACAGATACTTAATAGAAAACCTTGTTCTGATTTATTTATTTTTCCTGACTGAATAGCTTTCTCACCTAATTGCGTTGCGGTAAGCTCCCTCTTAGCTGTTGGTGCCGTCCATCAACATCTTGTTAAGAAGCTTGAGCGCACTCAAGTTGGGTTGATAGTCGAAAGTGCTGAGCCACGTGAAGTGCACCACTTCTGTACGCTTGTTGGGTTTGGTGCAGATGCTATATGCCCATACTTGGCTATCGAAGCCATTTGGAGATTGCAAGTTGATGGAAAGATCCCAACAAAATCAAGTGGTGAATTCCACTCAAAGGAAGAGCTGGTCAGGAAGTACTTCAAAGCAAGCAACTATGGAATGATGAAGGTTCTTGCTAAGATGGGGATATCAACTTTGGCCTCTTACAAGGGTGCTCAGATATTTGAAGCTCTCGGTCTTTCGTCAGAAGTGATAGAGAGGTGCTTTGCAGGCACTCCAAGTAGAGTTGAGGGTGCAACATTTGAGATGCTTGCTTGTGATACACTTCATCTGCATGAGTTGGCATTTCCCTCTCGGGGTTTTCCTCCCAAAAGTGCGGAAGCTGTAGCACTGCCTAACCCAGGTGATTACCATTGGAGGAAAGGTGGTGAGATTCACCTCAATGATCCTCTTGCAATAGCAAAGCTACAAGAGGCTGCCCGAACCAACAGTGCTGCTGCCTACAAAGAGTACTCCAAGCTTATCCATAAATTGAATAAAGCCTGCACTTTGCGGGGGCTATTAAAATTTAAAGAGGCAAAGGTGAAAGTCCCTTTGAATGAAGTGGAACCTGCCAGTGAGATTGTCAAACGGTTCTGTACTGGAGCCATGAGTTATGGATCCATATCAATGGAGGCTCACACAACCCTGGCTATTGCTATGAATAGAATTGGAGGAAAGTCGAATACAGGTTTGTTTCTTCACCCTGTATAACTTCAACATGGTTTTATTTGTAACCAAGGCACTTTTGTTGATGAGGATTTACTTTTTAAAAATTCAATTAGCTAAAGATGAAAGGTTGTCTGTTGCCTATCCTAATGATATATTCAACCGACCGACTGATTCTTGCTTTGATTTTTGCTGCAGGCGAGGGAGGTGAGCAGCCATCTCGTATGGAACCTCTTTCAGATGGTTCCATGAACCCAAAAAGGAGTGCAATTAAGCAGGTTGCAAGTGGAAGATTTGGAGTTTCAAGTTATTATCTTACCAATGCTGATGAATTACAAATAAAAATGGCTCAGGTACCTGTTTGATATTTTACAATTGGAATTCCATTGTTTATATGAACAAGTGGCCAGCACTGGGATGGTCCAAATTTGGTCGTTTCCCTGGCGCACTGCCATCAGATCTACTATTGTTTTAATCTGATATAATTATATTCAGCTCTATATTTCAATTGGAACAGAGGTTCCTCTTGTTTATGGTTCAACATTCATGGCAGATGCTGCTGTGTCTGTAAAGTACCTGTGGATGCCTTCACATCTTTAAATGATACCAACTTTTGGCATTTGTTGAAGTTAAGTATAGGCTGATTTTGTTAAGTCTCTGTAATTAATATTGCTTGAACTTTGTCTAAATCAATTTGCAGGGGGCGAAGCCTGGTGAAGGAGGCGAACTTCCAGGTCACAAGGTTGTAGGAGAAATTGCGGTCACCAGGAATTCTACCACTGGGGTGGGACTAATTAGTCCACCACCCCATCATGATATATATTCAATTGAAGACCTTGCCCAGTTGATTCATGATCTTAAGGTATGTACAGCTGTTTTTGCACTCACTAGATTGGTTTGTAATGAGCCAAACTTCATGTCTAGTAAAAGGCCATAATAGGCTATATCAGGTGTATCCCCTCCCCCTGCTCTCCTGGAAGGACTTATAAGTTGCTTCTTTGTAGAAATTTTCTTGCCTTTCCCCTTCATTTTGTCTGAGTAATGCCTGGCTATGCTTTCTAGGAGGCACATGGGGTTTGAAATATGAGTACTCTTTGTTCAATAATTGACTTGTGGGCAATCTGATACATTCTGTTTTGATTTATAGAACTCCAACCCATCTGCTCGAATTAGTGTGAAGTTGGTATCTGAAGCTGGTGTGGGAGTAGTTGCTAGTGGAGTAGTGAAGGGGCATGCCGACCATGTCTTGATCTCAGGTCATGATGGAGGTACAGGGGCCTCTAGATGGACGGGAATCAAGAATGCTGGGCTCCCGTGGGAACTTGGTTTGGCTGAGACTCATCAGACATTGGTTGCTAATGACCTTCGTGGCCGAACAGTTCTCCAGACAGATGGGCAGCTGAAAACTGGACGAGATGTGGCCATAGCCGCTCTTCTTGGTGCAGAAGAATTTGGCTTCAGCACAGCACCTCTCATTACGCTTGGTTGCATCATGATGCGGAAGTGCCACAAAAATACCTGTCCTGTTGGCATTGCCACTCAGGATCCAATTCTTAGAGAGAAGTTTGCTGGAGAACCGGAACATCTTATTAACTTTTTCTTCATGGTAGCAGAAGAAATGAGGGAAATTATGTCACAGGTAGGATTTCGAACTGTAAATGAGATGGTTGGCCGTTCAGATATGCTTGAAGTTGATAAAGAAGTGACTAAGAACAATGAGAAGCTGGAGAATATTGATCTATCTCTATTACTTAGACCTGCAGCTGAGCTTCGGCCTGAAGCGGCACAGTACTGTATCCAGAAACAGGATCATGGCTTGGACATGGCTTTGGACCAAAAACTTATTCCGATGTCCAAAGCTGCATTAGAAAAGGGTCTTCCTGTTTACATTGAAAATCCAATCTACAATGTGAACCGTGCTGTTGGAACAATGCTTAGCCATGAAGTGACTAAACGCTATCAAATGGCAGGGCTTCCTGCAGATACCATCCATTTCAAATTCAATGGAAGTGCAGGTCAGAGCCTTGGAGCATTCCTCTGCCCTGGAATCACGCTTGAGCTTGAAGGTGACAGCAATGACTATGTTGGTAAAGGATTATCGGGTGGCAAGATTGTAGTTTATCCTCCAAAGGAAAGCACGTTTGATCCCAAAGAAAACATTGTAATCGGTAACGTGGCTCTCTATGGGGCAACAAGTGGAGAGGCATATTTCAATGGGATGGCAGCAGAAAGATTCTGTGTACGTAATTCAGGGGCCAAGGCAGTTGTGGAAGGTGTAGGTGATCATGGATGCGAGTATATGACTGGTGGTACCGTTGTTGTGCTTGGAAGAACTGGCAGGAACTTTGCTGCTGGTATGAGTGGTGGTATTGCTTATGTTCTTGATGTGGATGGAAAATTCCATTCTCGATGCAATCTCGAGCTTGTGGATCTTGATAAACTTGAAGAGGAGGATATCATGACTGTTAGAATGATGGTTCAGCAACATCAACGTCACACAAACAGCCAGCTAGCGAAAGAAGTACTTGCTAACTTTGAGAATCTTCTCCCTAAATTCATTAAAGTTTTCCCAAGGGAGTATAAACAGGCTCTTGCAAACATGAAAGCTGAGGAAAAATATGAGGCTGAACTAATCGAAAAAGATGCTTTTGAAGAGCTAAAAAAGTTAGCAGCTGCATCTTTAAATGGGAATTCTAATCAGGTAATGCTCTTTTGATTGTAATTAGCATTAACTTTTACTAGGATTTTTACCCGCTCCCTTCTCCCCTTCCTCTCATACGTGCATGGATGTAAGGAATTTTTTTACGTAGTAACATGCACATAAGAAATTATAGTTAGCTGGACCATAAATTGTCTTCCGTACTGTTGATTTAATAATGTTATTCAGAACATATAAAGGTTTGGTTTTTTTATTTATGATTTTGATGAGGTCAAAAGGAACTAACCTTAAATAAGTGTATAGTTTTAGTCCGCAAAATGAACTAACTTTAAATGAGTCTTCTCTTGTACTTCAGCATTTCAGCCACTTTTTATTGGTTGGTTTAGTTTTCTGGTTCACCTCAAAAAAATGATATTTCTTGAACCTGCTAGAACCTTTTTGGAATTTGTGAATTTTTAAGCCTTCGTACTTCTTTGTTCTACTATTTTGTGGGGTGGTGGGAAGTAGGGGGTGGGGTCTGGAGTTCACTGGGATACTGCTTTGCTGTTTACTGGTAATTGTTTTATTCGATCTTTAATTCATTTGTTTGATGCGATTTTTGTGTATATATATGCAGAAGGCAGAAGAGGTTGAACCATTGAAGAGGCCTACATCGGTTACTGATGCTAATAAAAATCAAGGTTTTTATACTTATGGTCGTGCGGACGTTCAATACAGGGATCCCAAGATCCGGATGAATGACTGGAATGAAGTTATGGAGGAATCAAAACCTGGCGCACTTCTCAAAACTCAGTCTGCACGTTGCATGGATTGCGGTACTCCTTTCTGCCATCAGGTAATTTTCCCAGTTTGGAAACTATATGCAACTATTTGTGTTCATCTATTTAAAGTTTCACATATAACCCCTAGGGGTTGGCTCAAGTGGTAAAGGCCTTGGGCTTTTGGTATGCTCCCCCTAGGTCTAAGGTTCAAATCCCCTTGAGTGCAAACAATCGGATTGGGGGATTTTCCCATTGAATTACCCGACTTGTGGGAAACTCCTTGCTGNATGCAACTATTTGTGTTCATCTATTTAAAGTTTCACATATAACCCCTAGGGGTTGGCTCAAGTGGTAAAGGCCTTGGGCTTTTGGTATGCTCCCCCTAGGTCTAAGATTCAAATCCCCTTGAGTGCAAACAATCGGATTGGGGGATTTTCCCATTGAATTACCCGACTTGTGGGAAACTCCTTGCTCAGAGCTTATGCACCCTCGTCAGGACTCTATTCCCGGACACCCGGTGCCAATAAAAAAAAAAAGTTTCACATATACTTATTGATCACTTTGAGCTCCCTTTTCATTTGCAGGAGAATTCGGGATGTCCTCTTGGAAACAAAATACCTGAGTTCAATGAGTTAGTGTACCAAAATCGGTGGCGTGAAGCATTAGACCGGCTCCTTGAGACAAATAATTTCCCTGAGTTTACTGGCAGAGTGTGTCCAGCACCTTGTGAAGGTTCTTGTGTACTGGGCATTATTGAGAATCCCGTATCTATCAAGAGTATTGAGTGTGCGATTATAGACAAGGCATTTGAGGAGGGATGGATGGTACCACGGCCTCCCCTCAAGAGAACTAGGTGTGCCTTTTCAAAATCTATTGACAAGAAGTGGTATTTTCTTTCAAGTTTTCTATCTTGTTAAGTGAGGAGATTCTTTTTCCTTGACTGGTGCTCTTTGAAATGATTTCTCCTTGATTAAATTTTATGCTGACAGATAGTTTTTGTAGTATTAGCCAGTCAGAATAGTCAACTTTTTGGATAGAGATTCTGTATGGATAAGTGCCTTACTTCCACCCCATGAAAATAATTCAATGTGTATGACTGTGCAGGAAAAGAGTGGCTGTTGTTGGAAGTGGACCGGCTGGCTTAGCTGCTGCAGATCAGCTAAACAAAATGGGCCACACAGTGACGGTGTATGAACGTGCCGACAGAATTGGCGGGCTTATGATGTATGGTGTTCCAAATATGAAGGCTGACAAAGTGGATATAATTCGGCGGCGAGTGAACCTTATGTGTGAAGAAGGTGTCAATTTTTTGGTTAATGCTAATGTTGGAACTGATCCATTGTACTCTCTTGAACGTTTTCGAAAGGAAAATGATGCTGTTGTTTTGGCTGTTGGAGCCACAAAACCAAGGTAATTCATAATAGGTGGAAAGATAGAGATTATTGATTTGTATTCTTGTCGTGCATAATCGCTAAGTTTTGTTTAGCTAAACTGATTCTTGTAGAACATGTTCAGAGTTTCTAGTTATTTTTTATGCAGGGACCTTCCCGTACCAGGATTGGAGCTATCAGGAGTCCATTTTGCTATGGAGTTTCTTCATGCAAACACCAAAAGCTTGCTTGACAGCAATTTACAGGATGGCAATTACATTTCTGCCATGGGAAAGAGAGTAGTGGTCATTGGTGGAGGTGACACTGGCACAGATTGCATAGGGACATCTATTCGGCATGGCTGTAGTAGCATCATAAACTTAGAGCTTCTCCCCAAACCACCACAAACCAGGGCGCCAGGCAACCCTTGGCCACAGGTTTTGACTTAATTTTTCCCAATGTGTTTATGGCCATTGTCAAAGCAGATGATTTTTTTCTTTTAGTTTCTATTAATACTGATTGCAACCATTAACTGTGATATGCTTATTTCTTGCTTTGCTTCTAGAAATCGAATTTTGTTGATGGTCCTCTCAGCATTAATATTTGCTCAACCATCTCAGTTATGTGCATATTGTTTACATCAACGTCAATGAGTTTTGAATGAGATAATGACCTAATTTTTTTTATCAATAAATAAGAATTTTATTGATGATAGTAGGCATAACCCAATTTGGGACATATACAAGAGCGATACCTAAGCATGATTATCAAATGAGATAATGACTATTTGAAAGTATTATAATATATGTTGAGATATTCAGTTTTTAGTGTAAATACAAAGAAGGCAGAAAATGAGGTAGTTATACTTGTTGATGCTCGTGTAATTAGTCCTTTTATTTTGTGATTGCAGTGGCCTCGTATATTCCGTGTAGACTATGGTCATCAGGAAGCTGCTGCCAAGTTTGGAAAAGACCCAAGATCTTATGAGGTATTGACCAAGCGGTTTGTGGGAGATGAGAATGGTGCAGTTAAAGGAGTTGAAGTTGTACGTGTCCACTGGGAGAAGGATGCTAGTGGAAAGTTTCAATTCAAGGAAGTTGAGGGCTCTGAGGAGACTATCGAGGCTGACCTTGTCCTGCTAGCCATGGGATTCCTTGGCCCAGAGTCGGTTAGTTTCTTTAGTTTGCTATGCCCTTACAATTCCTCTGTAGAATGAAACAAGTGACCAAGTTGGGTTCCTTTCCTGGAGTAAAAGTCTTTGAGGACAAGCAAATTTTGGCTAGTAATATTTAGATAAGAACCAAGGAAATGTTGATCCAAGTTATCTTGGGCTGATATTTAGAACTGGATTTGGATGTTATTTAAACACAGTTGCTCAGTGGTATTCTGCTCTTTGCTTTTCCAGATTATAGCAGAAAAGTTGGGACTGGAGACAGACATTCGATCAAACTTCAAGGCCGAGTATGGCCGTTTCTCAACCAATGTGGATGGGGTCTTTGCAGCAGGGGATTGCCGGCGTGGCCAGTCCTTGGTGGTATGGGCAATATCTGAAGGCCGGCAAGCCGCTGCCCAGGTTGACAAATATCTTATGAGAGAAGAAAAAGGCCCTGCTGCTAGCCCTTTGATCTGGGATGATCTTACCAAGAGGCATCATGATCTTCCCAAGAGGCAGCAAGACAGCAGCAAATACACTGTAATGAAATAGCTGGCCTCAAATTTTCCACCCCACCATTTGAAAGACGATGTATAGAGAAATTATTTGTAAATTGATCTTTCTCATGGTTACCCACAAGTTGTGCTCAACTCCCAGTTCTAGACACAAGGCCAGTTACTTTTGAGCAGGAGGTAGAAGTACGTTGCTTGAGGTGGCAAGGTTTTGCAGAAAGCAGAAGTAGCCTCAATAGTAGGGGGCCGGAATAGGTTTTCATATATTATGTTCAATTTCTTTATTTATAGTTGTTTAGAAGTTTAGTTCATGTGGTTGTTATTAAGAAATAATGTACAGTTTGTTTATGTTCAATTTCAGCATGCTTGAATCTGTGTATTCTAGCTCCGATCACTTTTGAGTTGAATAAATTATAATATTTCTTGTCTTTTTTTTTTTTGGGAGTTTTTTGCCAATTTAAGAACTGGATCCATCATATATGGTTTTATAAAAAGTCAAAATACAATTTTAATTTATGTGTCAAGTTATCACTTGTTTGGTTTGATCAAATTGACTGACAGTAACCTTCTATAATGGAAACAATGTATAATAAACGTTTTCCTTTTCTTCTTTTGTAAATTGATGCCCCCAAGCTGGGAGCTCTGGCTCTTGAGCGTTTTATACCCTGGAATAAAAGGATGACACTGTTAATAATCTATTATCCTTAGTGGCTCCTTTTTTATTCTACTTTTTTTTCACTTAATTATCCAGCAATCTAAAAGATTAAAAAAAGTTTAGTTGCAAGATGATAATCAAATATACAATACGGTATCTGTATCGTATAAGGATTTAATAAAATATATAATAAATCGTAATTAACAAGTCAGATCGGATTCAGAACTATTAAAAACCGCAATAGATCATTGTTGAATTGGATAATCAAACTGAGCCACCACAAACACAATCAAGCTTCACTATAGGGCTAACATAGAGTGAGGTGATAATTTAAGTTGTTTCTTTTTATAAAATAAAAAATAAAAACCTTCAAATTACAGAGATAAGTGTTACATCTACAAAATGATCTTACAAAATTAAACTTACAAATTGATGTTACTTAATATAAGATATTATATTTACTTTATAATCTAACGAATCACGTCAAGTTATATTAATTTGTAAGTTTAGTTTTATAGAATTTGTTTATAGACCAAGTATTTGACTTGTACAAATGAAAGTAGGGACTCCAACGCTCCATTACAACCATTACTAGGACTCTTCTTCCAGCCACAAAAGATGGAAAGTCATCCCTTCCAAGTCACCTACTTCTATCATCCTTCCCTCGAAACTCCTTTACATTCCAACCTTTTTACTTAATTCCATTACATAATATGTTTGGATGGTGAGATGAGAATTTTTGATTTTAGATAAAAATTTAAAATATTATTTTTTAATAATATTATTATTTTGAAATTTGAAAAAGTTTAACTGAGATTTGAAAAAGTTAAATTGTTTATAATATTTTGTGTAAGAATTTGAAAAAATTATAATGATGAGATGAGATGAGATGAGAATTTTGTGTCTCATCTCCCTTGCCAAACCTACCAAATTCTGGTGAGCAGTCGATATTTTACTCACTAGAATAGCCTCTTATCTCCTTGACTGAGATCGGTGTCCATTTTGGATGAAGAGAAGCTTTCCCTCTCATGGCAGCATTTGTGGGTGCATGCTACTGGAACATCTGACCCTGAAACGGTAATGTTTCGAGTGTCCCTACTATTGGATGCACTTTGAGCCTGAGTCGTAGGATCTGTTCATGGAAAATTATGGCACTCTTCAATAGATATATTTGTAAACACACAAACTAAGAAGCAAATTATTAAAGCAATAAACCAAATTTGCACTTAAGATTGATATAAATGTTTCAAATCACTAATTCAAGCATCACACAACCAAATACAGCTTTTACCTGCTCAACCTAAATACATATCATATCCAATTTTCCATTTGTGCAATCCCCTTTTGGTACTCTTCATTTGTATAATAACTCAGAGGGACTCACTGATGAGAGAGAGTACTTAGTGTAGAAGAATCCAGAAGAATAAAATATGTTATTGTATTTCATCAAAAAAGTAAAAAGTATTATATATATTACAACCTGTAACACCTTAACTGCAATGCACCACGTGCTACAGGTGATTAAGAAGATTAAAAATAATTTTTATATACTAATAGCCCCCCTCAAGCTGGAATATGTAAATTAAGTACACCCAGCTTGCTAAGGAGAATATGAAAACGATTGACCCTAAAGGCTTGGTAAAAAAACTACCTCATTGATGTTTAGAAGAAACATGCAAAGTAACTACAGTCCCAGCTTGAATCATGTTTCTAACTAGATGACAATCTATCTCAATATGTTTAATTCTTTTGTGAAAAATAGGATTAATAGCAATATGAAAAGCTGTTTGACTGTCACAATACAATACAGAAGGTGAAGAAAAAGTAACTCCAAAATCAACAAGCAATGCAATAAGCCATTTTATTTCACAACAAGCAGAAGTCATGGAACGATACTCAGTTTCAGCAGATGATCTGGAAACAGTCACTTGCTTCTTGGACTTCCAATAAATCAAGGAATCACCTACAAAGATGCAGAAACCAATAACAGATCTACGGGAGTCAGGACATGTGGCCTAGTCTGAGTCACAAAATCCTTTCAACTGTAGATAAGATGAACTAAGAAAAAACAGCCCTTGACCAGCAGTAGCCTTAACATATTTGACCACTTTAAGAGCATCATCATAATGTGATTGTCAGGGTTGATCCAAAAACTGACTCAAAGTATTAACAGAAAAAAAATGTTAGGCCAAGTAAGTGTCAAATAAAAAAGATGACCAATTAATCTTTTATAAGAAGTTGGATCATCAAGTAAGGGACCAACAGAATTTGTTTTGGACAACCGTAAATTCTGATCCATAGGAGAAGTAGTAGGCTTACCAGTTAGAAGACTAGAATTAGATACAATTTCAAGGGCATGTTTCTTTTGAGAAAGGGAAATACTTTTTGCAGATCTTGCCACCTTAAGATCCAAAAATACATCGAAATTTCAAGATCTTTCAGCTTAAATTGCAAATGAAGGAAAGCTTTAAGATCAACAACAGATCGTGAGTTGTTAGAAGCAATGACTATATCATCAACATACACCAAAAGTGCCACAAAAGAATCACCAGAATGCTCTGTGAATAAAGAATAATCAGATTTAGACTGATTAAAGCCCTAAGCAATCAATGTGGAAGAAAACTTAGAAAACCATTGGCGAGAGACTTGTTTTAGGCTATACAAAGACTTGAGTAGCTTGTATACTCAAGAATATCTAGGTTTAGAAAAACTAGGTGGCAATTTCATGTAAACTTCTTCATCTAAATTCCCATAAAGAAAAGCATTGTTTGCATATAATTGATATAATTCCCAGTTGTAAATGGCAGCCAAAGTCAGAAAACAATGAACAGTAGTAAGCTTTGCAGTAGGGGAAAAAGTGTCAAAATAATCAATGCCCTCACATTGAGTATAACCTTTTGTAACTAACCGAGCCTTATACCTCTCTAAAGTGCCATTAGTTTTCAACTTGTACTTGTAAACCCATTTACAACCAATATGCTGCTTGCCAAGAGGTAAGTTAGTTAAAACCCAAGTTTTATTTGCTTCAAGAGCACTAATTTTAGCTTCCATTGCATCTCTCCAATAAGGATGCTTGATAGCTTGATGGAAATATTTAGGTTCATAGAGAGAATCAACAGAAGAACAAAAATATTTGTATGAGGGAGAAAATTTGGAATATGACAAGTATGAAGAGATAGGATACATTGTACCTAGATTGGAAGAGACATCAATCAGAGGAGAAAAAGGAATAACTTTATTAGTAGAAATCAAGGAGTAATGATAATGCTATAAGAAATTAGGTGATCTTTTATTTCTTGTAGATTTTCGGGTGGGAATAGAAGCAAGATCATTTTCTGATGTATCATGAGTGTTAACATCGTGTTTGGCACACCCTTGGGCCATACTCCAAGAACTCAAGTTTTCACAACAAGTCCTGTAGAGAGAAGAATGTAATGTGACTTTGAGAGGGCGGCGTAGGGGCCAGAGAGCCCCCGATGCCAAAGTCAGTACGTGTTCTTGAAGTGTAGTAAATAAGTAAGAAAGTCTAGGGATCAGAGAGATTTCCTCAGACTTGTGATCAACTATTTATACTACAGGTTGAAAATAGATCATGCATTCTTTCATGAAGTCTGGGGTTTTCTGTACTGTTCATTTTGTTAGAACTTTTAAATGCGGCGTGGCTCTGCGACAGTATTATTAATGTGGTGTGTTGTCTGGGTGGCGGAGCCATTAATGAGGTGTGGTTCTCCAACCTAAGGGTGAAAATTGACCCATTCGGTTTGGTTTTTGGACAAAATCGATGCCAACTGATGCTTAATTTTTGGGGAAGAAAACCGGTCGCCGGGGAGGATAAACAACGGCCAAAACCGTTGCTTCATTTCTCTGGCGGTTCACAGTAGGTTCTCAAATCGATCTTTGTTTGAGAGAGAGAGAGAGAGAGAGAGAGAGAAAGAGAGAAAACCGGGAATACAACACGAGGAAGAAGATGAAGTGATTTCGAAATGACGCCAAATGGCATCGTTCTACTTAATTTTTTTTTAATATGTTATGAATTAAACGACTTCGTTTGGTTTAATACCAAACAACATCGTTTTATTTGTGTTTAAAACACAACTACAGTTAAAATGATGTTGTTCAACTTAAACTTAAGTAGAACGGCGTCATATTTAGTATAGAATATTAAAAAAAAATAGTTTCTTTAGTTGGCTGGTTCAGCGGTTTGAACCAGGTTTAAACCGACGTTGAACCAGTCGATATCGGTTTTCTCTATTTGCTGCCGCACGCCGACCAGTTCTCCATCGATTTCAGCCTGTTTTGAGCTTTGGCGGCCGGTCTGAGTCGGTCTAGGTTGGTTCCTTGGTTTTTTGTATAGCCCTACTCCAACCTTCTCTTCTTGGTCTGCTTTTCTCCTGGTCCTTTCATGCTTTTTTAGTCAGTAGATCAATGGTCCTTCGTATATTTTGCATGCTGTGTGAGCGAGCACTCGATGACTAGACACTATCCGAGGAACCTCAAATGGACGAGTCCCATCCCTTGTTGTACCATTCCTCTTGCAGGTTACGCACAAGGGATTCTCCTAGCGGGTCGGGTTTGTGACTTTTTGTCCTGGGATGGGCCTAGCTAGGCGGCCTCCTGGGCCTTGGGGGAGGGGGGAAATTCCCTCACAGTTACTCTGCTAATTCTCATCGGACGAGTGTGGTGAAAATTCTAATTTATCATGATTTAATCTTGCCTTCTCCTAAGGCCGAGTACTCTATTTAGGTTTCCTATCGTTTGGGAAGCTTCTATGGGTTGGTTACCTCTGACATCATCTTTCCATGATAGGCTTAACTTTTCATCACATCTTTTCAAACTCATTAATGAAGGGGTGTCAGATGGCTTTTTGTGTTGATGTAGCTTCGTGAACCGCATTTCCTGGAATGGAGGCAGCGAGTACTCTGGTTGTGACGACTTATGAGAGTTTAATCGTCACCTCTTTTTATAAAACGTGGGAGTGTGCCCTAACTTACTCCTATTACTCTGCGATTGTCCTGCCATTTCCTGTCTTTTCGATTTTTCTTTTGTTCAACCAGTCTCCTCTGTTAGGCTCAGGCAGTGATGGCTTCCGAAAAATCCATTCAACTCAGCATTTTTACCGACGTTGGGCCAATATGTTTGGGTAGTGGATGCCGCTCGTCTACTAATAAGTCCACATTGGCTTATTTAACTTTCATCTATTGAGTGCCAAAATCCATTGCCTTTGAAGTTCCTGGCCTTGACGAGGGCACCGTTGATGCAGAGGACCACTCCAATAAGGTAGCCTTATGTCCTTCTATGTTCTTGTGCGACTTGAGATTGCCATTTCCTCGCCCCATCCGCGACCTTCTGGACCACCTTGGTTTGGCCCATTTTCAATTGCGCTCGAACACCTAGCGGTTATTGATCTGTTGCAGCATTATTTGGCAATGAGTTTTGTTGGAATCCTACTTGGAAGATGCAGACCTTACTGGCGGTGAGTTTCTTCTTGCCCACAGAGTGCTATGCCTAAAAGGGAATGTATGCAGTTTCAAAACGTCTCATGCCCTGGTTATCTTGGAGCAGCGATATAGCAAGGTAAAAGATTGGTCTCCCAAGTTCTTTTTTGTTTCTAGCCATGGTTGGGAGTTTCCAATGATCCAAGTGAGCCGCTGAGAGTTTCCCATATAGACAGATTGGGGAACAGTTTCGGAGGATAGGGCTGTGCATTTGACAGCCACTCCTTACGAATTGATGCGCATTGCAATCGTGCGAGAATAGGTGCAGAAACACCTTGACAGTGTTTGTTCTGAGGTCCTTTTTTCCGAGGAGAGTCTGGATAGTTCTTTGTCCCACTTGGGACACCTTCCTTCAGGTGATAACGTCATGTTTCCACACCCTTGGGCTAGGCTATAACAACTCAAGTCTTCGCAATGAGTCCTGTAGAGAGAAGAATGTAATGCGGCTTTGAGAGGACGGCTTAGGGGCCGAAGGCCCCTGATGCCAAAGTCAGTAAGTTTTATTAGAGTGTAGTAAATAAGTAAGAGAGTATAAGGATCAGAGAGCTTTCCTCGTAACTGGGATCAGCTATTTATACTACAGGTTTGAAATTAAATCATGCTTTCTTTCATGAAGTCTGAGTTTCCCGTAACTGCGATATACGGACGATGTCATTAATGTGGCATGTCATCTTGGTGGCGAAGCCACTAATGCGCGTGGTTCTCCAACCTTCTATTCTTGGTTTTCTTTTCTCCTAGTCCACTCATGCTTTTTTTGTTAGTAGATCAACGATCCTCCGTATATCGCACCGGCTATGTGGACAGGTAATCGATGACTGGACATTATCCGAGAGAGCTCAAATCAATGAGTCTCATCCCTGTTGCATCATTCCTCCTGTAGGTTACGTACATGGGATTCTTCTAACGGGTTGGGTTTGTGACTTTTCGTCCTAGGTCGGGCCCGACTGGGCCTCCTTGACATTTGTTTAGGGGGGAGGGGGAAATCCCCTTACAATGAGTATGAGATAATGACAGAGAACTATATGATAGAAAATTGATAACAACATCTGAGAGAGGAGTTGGAATGGCAAGATCAGGTGGAGCGGATGAATAAGGTAGGATCTTAGATGAAGGATGTGTAGAAAGATGATCTGGTTTGAAAGGGACAATGGTCTCATGAAAAATAACATCTTTGGAAATGATGATTTTGTGAGTATGGATATTATATAGTTTATACGCTTTTATACCAGCTGGATAATCGGGAAATACACAAACTTGACCTTCGGCAGAAAATTTAGTAGATAAACTATCAAGAGTGGTTGCATAACAAAGATATCCAAATATCATAATGAGTATTATGGTAATATGTGAAGTTGGACAAATCAGAAGCTATATCATGTAATTGAGAGGTAGAAATATATCCAAGGCAATAATGCCAAATGTGAGAATTGTTTCTAATAGAATTACAGTAAGGAAATGAATCAACAGAGACGTATTTACAAGAAACAGAAGTCGTGCCTGGTACTTTCAGTAAGTGGTATAATTCTTGTGATTACTTAGCTACTCCAATTATCCTTCAATTGGAGAGGTCCTGAATATAACATAAATCATGTAAGAATAATAGAAAACATGATAACTGTGAAACTAATTTGCTAACTGAAATGAGATTAAAAGTAAAATCTCGAACATACAAAACATCAGTTAGAACAAAGGAATCAGAGAGTTTAACCGTGCCCATATGTGTGACTTGAGTATATGACCCATTAGGTAATTTCATAGAAATGTTGATAGAGGATTTTATGGAAGAAAAAAGTGATAAAGAACCAATCATGTGATCAGTTGTGCCAGAGTCAAGGATCCAAGATTGTTGTTGGGGGATATTTTCAGAACAAATGGAAGAAAGAGTAATATAAATACCTGAGAATGAAAGGACATATGAAGTGGATGGTGCGAATGAATTAGATGATGCAGAAACTTTATCTGCTTGATTCATAGAGGAAACATTAGATTGAGTTTGAAGAAATGTAATAAGCGTTTACATTGCTCTTGAGAAAATGGAAAGTTTTAAGTTAAAACTGAAAAAAAAAAAAAAAAAAGGTTGTCTAGTAGTGGCTTGATTGACATTAGGGTTTTCGAGATTTTGGTTTGTACCTTGGTGGACACCCATGAATCTTGTAACATTTATCAATAGGATGCCCTGATAAGCCACAATGTGTACAATAGGGTCGATCTTTTCGAGGAACAAAAGGCTTGCCATTTCTTGATCCAGTAGATCCATGATTAGAATCATGACTAGGATCACAAGTAGAATCACGATTAGAAAGCATAGTAACAGATTCATTAAAAGACAGAGTCAGTAATGATTTCTCTCTATTCTTCTTCTTGAAGAATGAGAGAAAAAACTTTATTGATTGGGGTAAATGGATCAGAAAGTAAGATTTGATTCCGTAAGTGTGCATACGTCTCATTGAGACCCATAAAAAGCTGTAGAACATAATCTTCCCATTGAAAATCAATCATTTTCTTTATAGCTCCACACGAACATGGAGGCAGAGGATGGAAATGAACCATCTATTCCCAATAACTTTCCAACGGGTAAAATAAGAACTTATAGATGAATTTTCTTGAGTCAAAGAGGCAATATTTTTTCGGATTTGAAAAATACGGGGTCGGTTGCTTTGAGCAAACCTCTCCTTCAGGTCATTCCACATATCCTCGGCAAAGTCAATGTATATAATAGAGGCATCAATCTCCTTTGGCATGGCGTTGAGCAACCATGATAGAACAACCGTGTTACACCGAATCCACGCATTGGGCATTGGATTAGAGGTGGGGGGTGGTGGCAAAGCACAATTGACAAAGCAGAGTTTGTTATTGGCAATAAGTGCCATGGACATGGATCAGTTCTATGTGAAGTAGTTGTCTCCATTGAGCGGTTGGGAGATGAGAATTGCTCCTGGGTGATCACCGTGCTGGAGATAGAATGGATTGAAAAATCCTTAGATGGATTGTGATGAGCAATGGAAGAAGTGGAAGGTAAAGTGTTGGAGGCATTAGCCATGAGAAACAGCGTTGTTTGATACCATGATGAAAGAGAGAGAGAGATTACTTGTTGTAGAAGAATCCAGAAGAATAAAATATGTTATTATATTTCATCATAAAACTAAGTATTATATATATTACAATTTGTGACACCTTAACTACGGTGCAAGTGCTACAGGTGATCAAGAAGATTAAAATTAATCTTTATACACTAATACTCACATTAACTTTCTTTAGCAGGCATAATTAGTAACTCTAAGGTCCCGTAATGATACAAGACCACAAATAGGTATAGAAGACCACAAATGATAAAATTTGAATAACAGATCCAATACTAGATTAATTAATTATGAGGAAAAAGCTCTAAGGTCCCGTAATTGTGGAAGGCCACAAATGATAATATTCTTTATGATATAATTTTTAAAAAATAATATATTAAAAAAATCTAAACAAGAAATATGACATAGAAGAAACAAATTAGTAAGAAAAAGCCAAATTAAAATTGACTATGATTCTCTCAAAAAAAAAAAGTTATTATTTTAAATTCTACTCTAAAAAAAAGAAGTCCACAAGCATATTTAAAAAAAAAAAAAAAAAACAAAGAGTAAGTTATTTATGAAATGGGAGACTTAACAACTATACCTATTATTCGTTTGTCCTCTTCTACTTTCACATAGGCCACGTTTTCTATATCCTTACAATTTCTTTGAATTGTTTGTTGTTACTTTGCTTGTTTTCTTTCAATTACTATGCTTTAAAACTTATTTCCGGATGCCAAATATTAATATTGAGACACCTTTTTCCTTTGCAAGTTAGAAGTTTTATACCAACTAATTATAAATTAAAGCACGCCCGGCCACTTGTTTTGCAAAATCAGGTTCTATTGTTCTTTGTTACTATTTATTTTATTTATGACATTCATAGGTATAACAAAGTTTTACATTATAGATAGTATTCTTTTCACTTCTAGATAAAATATATTAGAAAAGTATGAATATAAAAATTTAATTAGTAACTCTACATTTATAAAATTAATTTGATATAAGAATACTCGATAACTCTACTTTTACTTAATTAATTAGTAATCTAAACTCATTACGATAAGGCAATGAGTTTAAATAAGGCTTTCTTATATTAATTAGTAACTCTAAACTCATTACGCCCGCCCCCCTCTCCCACTTGGTTCGCATATGAGTTTGAATTAGAATCTTCTTATCGCTTTTTATTTTATGATAAGAAACAATATTTGTAGTCTTAGTCTGTATAAATTCCGCATGCTCTTTTAAAAAAAAGTGGGACTATTATGCCGCCCCACCTTTACTACTGGGCATACCACCCAACATTTTTTTTCTTTTTATATTTTTTTACATATTTAAGTACATTTAAAAAATAAAAAAATATCAATACATTTAAAATCACTTCCTTAATTATTAAGTAAAAAAAAAAAAAAAATTTGCCCAGCGATCAACTTGGGCGGTCAAAAGTGGAGGTTTCTCTTTAAAAAAATTGGATAAACATAAGATTTATATGAAAAAATAAATTTTTTTAATAGTGAACTCCGTTTTTTTTAAAGAGTGTGAAATTTGTATACTCGAAGACTATCTAGCATTATGATTGATTAATTCTTCTTGTTTCTTGTTGCCGTAATAAAACTACCAAATTAAAAAAAAAAAAAATAGAGATCTCTA